>JASAND010020896.1:0-51500 GCA_030248195.1 Trissonchulus latispiculum | reverse complement strand
ACGTGACGCTTCAGATGTATATATTTGTTCTCATTTTATGTGTTATTCTTTCTAGGGAAACATTTGCCTGCCTTTTTGCTATCCTTCTTTGACAGGATTTTTGTGATCGTGTCCTCGTGCTTACGTCATATTCACTTCACATTGACTATAGATCGAATCAAAACGGTTTTTGAAACTTCGTGTACATCACAATTTGAGGTTTAATGGAGGTCCAAATTGTTTAGACCCATCGGTCGGTAGTGTATGACGTTCTTATCTAAACTGCTCTTTACACATGCGAAACCATTCGTCTATGTTAATGTAATTTTTCTATTTAATGTATGGCTCGCCCCTACATACAAATCCTTTTGGCGCTTCGTTAATATGAAAATCCCGTTGCTCGTGTATTTTGAGTGGAGCTACTTTTTCTGTTTTGCTTCTAACTCCCGCCCGCAGCTTTGGCTGGTCAAACGATCGCAACAAAAATCGCAAAGATTGGAATTAAAATTTACAAAATTCGTAAACGTTAGTGATGACTGATAGTGATAGTGACTGATAGTAATGACTGATAGATTTTAATTTGTGTTTTGATGACATACATGAGTGTTATTTTGCTCATTTAGTTATTTCCTTAGTTATCTATTTATACTATCAAGAGTACATAATAGATAAGAGCGAAAAAATTTTTTCGTATCATTTGCAGATGATGCTTTGAACAATTTGTAATATTGGGAAAAAAATTTTCTCCAAACCTACGGGATATCTCACTTTTTGCACTATCTACACGCTTTTCACATAGCGTGAAAAAAAAAACTGATTGGCCCATTAGCCTAAGAGCTTCTAGAGGAGGAGTATTTTTATTAGTAATTTTTAACTAATTAATAATCAGTAACTTACTCTATATCGGTCCCAAAAACTACCCTTACAACTTTGTAGCATTTTTCGGTAATCCTCATTTGTTGCCGCAAATAATTTCTGGCGGGAACAGGTTGGAAAGAGCAGAAAAAATACTACAAAGTTAAATTGAGTTATCTTTTTAATTGCATTAACCTAATTAAAGTTATTATTAATTAATTAAAAATTACTAATAAAATGCCTACTGTAAGCCTTAGGCTAATGGGCCAATTAGTGAGCAGACACACGCTTATTTGAGTGCGTGTTGCTTGCGTAGATAATAGGGACCCCCGGAAGTTCTGGGGTATTCTGAGTTAACGCACTGAGCATACCTACCTAGCATGATTAGCATGAACAAAATCATCATCATCAAATCAGCATCAACAAATCATGAACAAATTTAATTCATCATAGTGTAAGAGTGTCACACTCTTACTATTATACACTCTTTGGATATAATTTCTGGGGTTATTTTTTGTTTCCATGTTAGTGTATAACTGCCGAAGATTGTCATCTCTTGATTGTGTTTGGTTTTTGGATTTGGATGAAAAACCGTAAACAAATCCAAAAATTAGGTAACTCTAAAGTTGACCCCGTGTCCCCCGGACCTGGACCCGACCCGGACCCGTACCTACCTATCAAACCGGACCCGCCTAGACCGGGTAAGAGTCGCGTAAAACGAAACTGAAGCAATGGTCATAATTACAAAAATATTTCCGGGGAAGTTCTTGATCCCATAATAACAAAAGGAGCACAGCCATACGAAATCCGTTATTTTTGTCTCAATAAACCTGACTAAAGGAGGTTGTCAATATTAAACGATTTTTTTCTAGGGCCTGAATTATAGATAGACTTAGACCCAAAGACTGGTCCGACCGGATCCTGGGTAACCTTTAGGTAACTCGGGTATTCTATAGCCTACCACTCAGGAATAATAATTTTGCAATCCTTTAGTGAAATTCCCAAATTTACTAGGAGTCGTTTGTGCTCTAATTAAAGAGTGCAGGATTTAAAAGTCTGAACTAATAAGTGAAAATGAACTCCTTATAACTTAGTTTAACTCAATGCGTTAAATGGATGGAGTCAAGCTTTACCTCAGTTAACAGGATTTAATTTCCCATGATCGAAAAGAATCCAGGAAAATATTAAAGGATCTAATAGTATCTATAATCTAGAAAGTTGAAGAGATCTGCTGAGCTGTGAATTTTCTTTTGTTAGTCAAAAACTAGGGCCTTGCGTGAAAAGACTCAAGAAAAATGAGCAATTTTCCTTCCCTTTCTGAGTGATTTAAAGACCTTCTAGAAAGTCTTATGATTTTATATCAGTGATTAAGTGTTGCTTAGTAACCATAAGCTAATCATCACTTGTGTTTTTTGGTTGCCATAGGTGACAGATTAGCTAACAGTTACAAACTGCTTCAAAGCTTAATGCTTGGTGGTTGTGAACGTGGCTTTATGGACTTTTAGTGGCAATAGAATTCTTACCAAATTTTTAACATTGATTTAGTATTTATGTTGTAGGTTTGTTGTAGTGTGGAAGTTTTTGTCGAGAGGTGCCCAGCACGAATAGCACTCAAAGAGACCTTTTATGTGCTGCTTTCCGCGATCGCAGAATGACAAGTAAGACAAGAGGCAGAGACGAAAGTCACGGACAGAAAACATGACCCCTGCAGACTTGACGCGCAGGGGATTTGGACTCAAAACTGTCCGACGCTCAGACACACAGACAGATAACAAAGAAAGTTAACCATCTGACTTTAACTCAAAGCACATGCTCATTGTAGCTCATTGTAGCACACATGGTTTTAGACAAGTCTATGGCACCATAAAATGTATGCAAACCAAAATAAATGACAGATTCTTCTAAAAATGTTACTTCAGAATTTCAGACCACATTTTTGACCCCTCTCTTCAAACATGCTTTCAGTTTTGTACAGTAATACAGTACATAATCTCTATTATGAATACTTAATTTTTATTATTTTTATTTTTAATCATGTCTTCAGAAAGCTCAGTTCGGCCCAATCTGTTACATTGATTTATACAATCTAATGTATTCTTTACTAAGCGATTTAAAAATTTATTTAATCAATCAAACATATAATATCTTTTCTAATAATAGGTACTAATTCCTTTTTAATTATTTTATATGTATTTATTAATTCTTGTAAATCCTATATATGTATATGTATTTATTTGGCGGCTCCACCCACCCTTTACAAGTTGCAAGCAGACGTTTCGTAACATCTGTTTGAGACAGTTTTTCGAAGAGTTCGGTTTAAGTGATTTTTTTCTAAATCATCTCTTAAATGTACATAAACTCTACATGAGACTAACTCGAATATTAAACAATAAATAGCTGCAATATTCAACGGATAACTGAGGATAAGCGCCCATGTCAAGATAAAAGCTACATTTGTTAAAGTCTGATCCGCCAATTGCTTTTCTTTGAAGCTTTCATTTTTATGCGGGTTGTTGGGATTCTGGGGTTCTTAATGTTTTGCAGCGATTTGATCTTGACAATGTGTGCTTCCATTTACTAATTGGGTTCGTGGGGTTTTAGGGGGTTCTTAGTTCTTTTCTAGGAGATTTGAACCGTAATTCGGCGTAATATATTTAGTTTCAAATTTTGGATGGGGGTCTTGCATTCTTTAGTTCTTAAATTTTTTCAGAAGATTTGATCTTCACTTATATCTGGTTTTAAGTGTTTGCTGGAACTTCCGAGGATTCGATTCAGTGGATTCCGAAAAGGTATCTCTTTAACTTTGATCCCAACCCAAAAAGTTTGGCTCAACTTCTCAAAAGGCTTATTGCAAGAAATCAACAGAACTTTGGACCATGATTTATTGCAGATTTATTGGAATGCTCGCAAATGGCTTACCGTATTTAATGGTAAAGCAGTTTTGTAGTTTGCCGCTATAAAAAGTTAAGCTCAACAAACTATCAAAGTTACCGCTTTTTGCAACTCTTGGTTGTCTTTTAAGCTTAACTTTTTACAGCAGCGAGCTACAGCAAACTGCTTTACATCATTAAATAGAGCATATATCGAGCATTCCAACCATGTATAAATTATGCTCTGTTTTGTTTTGTTTTGTTGATCTCTTTTCGCAATAAGCTTCTTGAAGTTGACCAACTTTTATTGGGGGAATAAAGTGAGATATCCTTCCCCGAAAAGTGTAAAAAGCGTTGTCGACTTTATTGTACATAAGGAGAACTTTGTTCTTCTTGTTGCCAGCTTGCAATCGATACCATATTGTGAATATGGTATGGTGACACACAGATTTCAGTCTAAATTTTTGAGAAAAGTCAGGGGGACGCCCCAGTACCGTTAAGTACTCAAATGGCACTTTTCCAGTACTCAAACGGCACTTTCTGTACTCAAATGGCACCTGTACTCAAAGGCACCAAACAATACACAAACGGCACTTTTAGTACTTAAATGGTACCATAAGAAAGGTGGTTTTACATTTGCGGATAAGTTTCAAAACATAAATCAGATAATGAAAAATCGTAAGTAAGGTGGAGATAAAGGAATAGTCCTAACAATAACAAGTAGCCAAACTGCACGTAATCTAAGTTGGGGGCATGAAAAGTTTTACAAGCTAATTTGCCTTACTACAGTTATTTTGCTGATTGTTATATTTGTACCAGATATGTTGAAAGTTAATTGTTACGCTACATTAATTTGTAGCGAATTGAGTTAGTTTTGCAGCACGTGCACGAGTACGTGTGCCATGTCTTGAGCATTCTAATATTTAAAACATGGTTTCGAGAAATACCGTTTGGTGCCATTTGAGTATAAGCTGAGTGACATTTTGCGCACAGTTGAGTGCCATTTTGAGGACATCCAAGTGCCTTTGAGGACATTTGAGTACAAAGGGTGCCTTTTGAGCACTGGTGCCGTTTGAGTATAGACTTCCCAGTACACCCCAGTTACGCTACAAATTTGATGACTGAGGTACAGATGTCTTAGACATTATACACATTATGAATATACCATGATTACGTACGTGAAGTGTCTGAAGGAAAAGATCCGCAACGTATAGTCACGTAGCTGCCGTAGTTATCAAACTGCTTACAAACGTATAAAGTAACCTGAGAACCTCTTTTTCTGATGGGGGCGTCTGGGATTCTAACTTTGTATGGGACAAGGTTTACTATATTTTTATGGATCGAAAGGAAACTTCAAATTCTAGACAAGAAGAGACGGCAACGTCTAAAGCACATTAAGAAATTAAGGGTTTCAATAAATTTTAAATCCATTTTCATGTTTCTGTTTGAAGTTGTCCAGAACAAGTCTTTCTATCATTTGCGCACGACAAATCCTATCTATTGGTCCGACCTCACGAATTCTTTCAGTTGGTAGGGCATCTGCACGGAAATCAGAAGACCGCGGGTTTGAGTTGAGTAACGTCTGGTGCCCGATTTTTCGGGTGCTTGGTTAGCGTGCAACTTTCTTTCATTCTCTAAACGCTTTTGTATGACTTGAGTTTTACTGGTTCGTTATTCGAATTTTCAAACAGCATGGAGTACATATGTTAAAAGATTTGTGCTATCAAGAGTATACAAGAGTATATAAGCCAGATCAAAATTTTTGCGCTGCCACTTTTTCTGGCTTCACATTTTTACAAACCATTTTTTGCCTGAACGAAGTATAAATTCGTTTTCTATTCAGTGGCTAAAAAATAGTGTACAATATGCAAATTAGGATTGGAAAATCGTTTCCATCGCAGCATAGCTAACTTGATAAAGCTTTCTGCTTATTTTAAGAGTTTCCTACTTTATTTGTTCAAAGTGGCAGCTGTAAAAGCACTAAATTTTATGGCAGTACGATCCTTCAAATTTGAATTTTTCCCATCAAGCTTATTTTCATTTCGCCTAGCCTACATAATTTGGTTCGTATGATCCGTTTAGGCTTGAATGAACATTAAGTTTTGCCTAAAAAGTGAGCTAATTTTATTCATAGAACAGATTCAAACAGGTAACATCTAATTTGTTACAACGTCAAACTTTTTGAGTTACTGAGTTTTTTAAATTTAGTTCAACATAGTTATCCCGATGTAAGGATCAGCAAATAAAATTATCGCTTGTTGAGTTTTGTTCCTGCACTTTAATAACTTGACCCTCCTACTTATAGTCGGTAAAGTGTTGCGCTAATATAGTATTAACTTTAGAATGCTTATTCGTATGTTTTCAGATCTTTGTATGGTTAATTGACAGCAAGCAATTAATATGGTGCAGATGGGCACTTAACGAATGGTCCGAAATGTTTGTTTGCACTATTTACGTGATTTTGGTGTAATGGCGCTCTTCGAAATCTTCCCTCGATCTTGGAGAGCTGTCCTGCTTCTGGTTGCTATCAGCATCGTCCTAGCAACTTTAATTCTAACCGGCAGCGGATCGTCCCAGCAGTCTTTCATTGGGTAATCTAACGGCTAAATCTGTTGCATTCATTTAAATAAAATGTTACTGAAAATGTCATTGTAAAGATTTTGCTCAGCCGGTAATCGACCCATGGACCTCTCGTATTGCGGTCAGGCGTACAACCACTACACCACGGAGCCAGGAGAGAAGAGCACATAACTTCTATATCATTGGTGCTCTTTGTACATCATCAACGGTTAGTGATGACGGCTAGCGAAAAACGGGAGCACTTCGGATTGCAAAAACTTTGTTTTTCGGATTTGTTCTCTAGTAAAAAACGGGCGATTCAGCACAAAGTTTGTTGCATTTTAGCATAAATGGAGTATGGAAAATATTTTCAATATTTATGAACCAATTTGTACAGGAAACTATTGATTATCGTGCAAAAAATTTTTCTAAAATCGTTCACATACAATCAGGCAAGTCATTTCAAGATTTCAAATTTTCGTTTGAGACTTCGTAGCACAATTCTCATTAATGTTTTCTTGTAAATTTTTCCAAATCTGAGCAGTTCAGGCTGCTTTTTAACGACGGCGGGTCATTGGACCGGTAACAATTTGCAACACTGGTTAAAGCGGTAAAATTAACGCAATCCTTTTCGTGCGGTTAAACAGTCAATCATTTAAGAGTTAAACAGTTCGTTTAAATTCGCCTGCAGTGTTAAACGAGTTAGAATTTTTAACTCTACTCTTTTAACCCGTGCGCGAAAAGGCCCTAAGTATCGAGCCAATTTAGGTGCACACCTAGTCTGAAAACGGTTTATACTTTACTTGTATTTACTGTTTTGTTTTGTTAATGTTTAATATTTATCATTTTTCAGCTCAGTCCAACGACGACAAGAGCAGTTGCAACAACGACATTTGGAAGAACAAAAGTCGCTCTCAAATGAAGTTCACGTGGAGGAATCGAACAAGCTCGATAGTTCGGAAAATGAAGCCACTTCGTTGGCTAATGTGGGCCGAAAGCTGTCCGCCATGACAGCTAATTCCGTTCAGTCCGTACCCGAAAATTCCGTAAATCCGACAAATGTCACGAAACCGGAAACTTCACCGGAAAATTTGGCTAAATCTAGTCCATCGAAAAACCCTCCCGTCCCATCACCGTCTGCGGAAAAACCGAAACTGAACCCCACCGATCGGAATTCGGATTTGGTCAAATTCCCGGAAAAAGTAGAATATCCCATTATGCCCTGGAATGTGCCCAAAATTTGCGGCGGAATCGCGAATTACACCGAGACCCCCAGAATTTTGGTTATTGCCACTTCGGCCCCCGAAAACTATCTGGAACGAGCCGCATGGCGCAGCCTGCTGGCCGAAAGTTTGCCCGAATCCTTCGTTTTCCTGTTTATGGTCGGAGCCTCCGCGACGACTCCGAAATATGCAAATGAGCTTTTGGAAGAGTCCAGAACCTACGGGGATCTGATCGGTTCCGAATTTCTGGACAGTTATGATAATCTCCCCCTGAAAACCTACGCGATCATCTACTGGGCGTCTCAGTACTGTAGTCAGATCCCGTTTGTGATGAAAGCCGACACGGACGTTTTGATCGATTTTCTGGCTCTACAACAATTTGCGATCTCAAAAGCGGGCTCAAAACAGACTATCTGGGGTCACTGTTGGGCCGGTACTGTCCCCATCAGGGATCCCAAAAATAAATGGTATGCTCTCGCTTTTGGCTTGTCTGAAAAAGAAAAAATGAGAAATGAATATGGCAACGTTTGTCAGTTTTCTCTTTGTTCGCTGAGATAAGTCATCACCAGTTAGGTATGGTCAGGCAGGGTGATTTTGGAAAAAAGTTTGCAGATTTTTTCAGTTGCCACAACCGAACAAATTCTGTTGCATTTAGTTCTCTGGAGAATTATATTTTACAGCAAAAATCCTGATTTTTTCCATCACAGTTCTGCACAAATACCTGTTGGCAATACCTGTCCGCTGAAAGAAACTGAAACTCTCAATTTTTGCACACTGTCAGAGACATATCAAATATAAATAATAATAAATAGCGACAGTATACGTATGCTTGGCTAAACAATAAATCGTAAATCATAAACTCCGGTTGTGCAATGTTTACTCTTGTGAAAGGTTGAAATCAGAATTGAAAGATGTGAAGAAAAGCGAGAAGTGAGGGGGTAGATCCGTCTATGTTTCGGATTTGTACTACACTACCAATCAGCTAAGTCCTCCCCCCATATAGCGATGTTCATATATTGACGTTTTCGAAACATTCGAGCATGATAATATTTCGTATCCGTATTTAATCCATTTTATTTTATCTATCATTATTATTATTATTATTATTATTATTATTATTATTATTATTATTATTAATTTTATCTGCTTTAGGTACATATCCAAAGACCAATATCCAGAATCAGTATTCCCCTTCTACTGTTCGGGTACCGGCTATCTGATGACCAATGACAGTGCGGGCCCCATCGTCACAGCGGCAGCTCAGTATCACGTGATACGTATTGAGGACGCCCTGTTTACCGGAATTTTGGCGGAATCCGCGAAAATTCAACGACATCATGACAGTCGATTTTTCAGCTACAATCCGGACTACAACTGTCTGTCGCCAGTTTTTACCACGCACTGTAGGTCAACAGTTTCCGTGCTTAAGCACTGGCTGCGGCAGCGACCCCAGCAACAACATTGTGCTAAATCTAGAGTCGTACGTAGCTATAAACTGGCTAAACGTGTTGTACATAGTTTTAGCTCCAAATTGGCCTCGTATTTACCCTAAAAAGGATTATGTACAAAGCGTATTAAGGCTTTAATATGAAAGCTACTGTACATTTTTTCACCAAAATCAGAAATAGTTGTTCCGTACTGTGAAACAAGCAAATCGATTCTCAGAAAGTTTTTGCGAACTTGGAACTTCAGGAACACTGAACCAAAATGGTTTCTTAAAATTAATTTCTTAAAATTCGATCAATTATAATTTTTAACGGCGTTCCAATGTATTTTTCTTGCGTTGTTTATTATGGCTGTGTTTTATTGTTTGTTTCTTTGTTTGTTTGTTTATGTTTTTGGCTCCGGTTATTCTTCCTTTTATATGGTGAGAATCTAATTTTCACAAAATTTGCAAAATTTGGTCCAGAATCAAGAACTTAAATTTGAATAAAGCTGAACTCCTGGAACAACCAACCTTTTCAGTAAAATCATCTGAAAACGTTTTTTGGTGCGTGCTGCTAAGTAATGTAAGTGCTTTTATAATACTAAGCAAACGTTTCTTTTGTAATCCAATCAATGAACAAGCTCAGTCCATGAAGTTAGCAAAGGTTAGCAACAGGATCCCATATTCGGGAAAACCGATGAAGCACCATTGTTTCATGTTAATGCAAGGTATTTTAAGCCCGGTATGAATTAATAGCTTTCATTGCTATACTTTGTCACATTGTTATAGTTTCGTGCACATGTTTGTTGTGTAAATCATGCTGTAATAATACACCAACATGGGGTTCAACAGATTTTGCCGAATTTTCCCCAGTCCTTTGAAGATGCATTTAGTTTATTCAAAAATGGCTAATTTTTCAACTCTGGCCTCAAAAATGCACATAGAAATCGCAGATGCGAAAATAAAGTCGACAGCCTTGATCGATACCATACGGTCTTTAACGAAAATACTCTAGTATGTTTAGGTGCGAATTCAAACTTTAGCTTGTTTCGTTTGTTTCGGCAGAGTGTCGGTCTTGTTAACAAGTCGTTGATAGTTAAACCGACATTTCGAATCTTTAGGTGATTTAGGTGGTATTTCATTGTTTTGTTTCTATTTTTGCCGTTTCTGTGGATGCAGTTTGCGAGTTTGCTGTTGTTGTAACTGTAAATTGATGAAGTAAACAGTTTCAGGATGCTCTTGCGGAGTCACGGCTCTCTAAGGATAGGATATGTACCGCCAATATAATGTTGTCCAATTTATTTCTTTACAAATTAAATAGAATTGTATTATAATTTACCCACATTAGAGAAGCAGCACCTAGGATTAAGCTGACAAAATTTTAATACAGTTAATGCTGCAACTAGTATGTCGGTACGCCACTGACGACGCCCGCCGAATACTAGTATCAGTCTGGCAGAGTGGTCAACGACTGAATGCACCTTCAGAGTTGGAAGTGGGTCGTTATTTCGTGACCCGCGGGTACCCGCGACCCGCGGACCTTGACCCGCGACCCACGACCCACTCGACCCACTTCTTTAATTTGGACATTTCAGTGTATTTCTGTACCGGATAGCATGGGTCGAGCAAAATTATCGCTTCTAACGTCAACATAGCGACGTATTAGCAACTTCAAATTAAAATGCGTCGAGTTCAAAGTCGATTGCACTTCTTTCATCTTCGTTGTCGCTAGTTCTAAGCACGATCTGCCATGCAACAGCAACCGTATTATACGTGCTGGGAACTCGATCAGCCAGTAAAATCCAGTATTTAGACAAATTCTTGAAGATAAAGTATATAGTTTCTTGTAGCAATTTCATAAAAGATCAGTCCATTCTTGTTTATTTCTTACAACTGCGTCGGGATTGTCGCAGGAGTTTTTATATAAAATGATATATATGTCCAAACTTGAATAATATAGCTAAATATCATTTTAGAAGTTTACTTTAAGTCACATTATTCCTGCATATCAAATTGGTAATGATCATAATTCGTCGAAATATGCCGAAACTCCAAGCTTGACTTTATACAAGTATTTAGTACAAGCAGCTCTTCATACTCTTTTTGGAAAGATTAGATTTGATAGATAAGATGATAAGAATGCAATGAAACTAACTTCAGTTTTTGGAAAATATTTCACTGGATTTTCGAAGTACTTTAATTTTCCAGACTAAAGTGCAGACTAAAGTAAATTTTGTGCAGACTAAAGTAAATTTTGTGCAGACTAAAGTAAATTTTTTCGTGAGGCATCAGCTTCATCATTCGATTCCACTAATAAGATTAGATAAGCTGCCAACATTATTTTCGCACAAACGGTTTGTCAATCAATGCAGTATTACATCAAGACTTTTATACATTAGTTCATAAGTGCATTAGTCAATGACTGTGTCTTAAAGATATTACTGAAATACAATTGACTGAAGATTCAAGCCAGAATTTAATTAATTTTAGTATAAAAGCAGTATTATAATGTATATATAAATATAGAACAATCAAAAGCTAGAGAAAAATTGAAAATTTAATGCAAATTGTAAATTTTCTAGTGCCATTCGCCCAAAATTTACTGTAAAATTGGTGTGAACAAAAATTACTATTGACCCGCACTGACCCGCGGGTACCCACTGACCTGAAAGTCGATCCGCGGGTACCCGCGACCCACATCCAACTCTGAAACTTGTATGACTGTGTCTGTAGTACATCAAATGGATGCTTTCATCTTTGTTACCTATAGAAACCCCAGTTTTCTCGAGTAGCATCCAAAAGCACCATATGCAGGCAATAGACTAATACTCCTCAGTAGTGATGTGGATCGGATCGGCAAAATCGATCCGATCCGCGATCCGGAGGCCGGATCGGATCGGATCGGATCGGATCGGATCGGTAGACCTGCTGGATCGGTCTGGATCGGATCGCTTGAGTCAGCCGGATCGGCGATCCGACTTGACACCCAACATTACATAAAATTAAACCGTACCCGACGCATATTTGTGACTGAATTTGACTTCTGTCACTGTACTGCTTGGTGCGTACGTTGCTAGTACAATATTTTCCTTCTACCAACCAAACTTGATTTGGGTTTTGGCTCTCTCAAATTTAGCATTCAGTAAGTTTGTAACAACTTATTACAGCAACTTAGCACTTTTACAGACTATATAATTTTATGCAATGCATCTGGCAGAAAAGTGCAGAGTCACGACCCGCTGTTACTATGCAACTAGTAATGCAAAACTAATTAATTAATGAATTAATGCATAAATCTCTATGCTAACTGTTAGCATCTTGCTAACTGTTGTCAGAATTTCGGAGTGAAGTTTTATGGTTGAACTCTTTGTGGCTTTATTTCAAAACCCGTTCAAACTCTGTGATCATTCAAAATTTGCTTTCCGCAGTGTTTTTAAAGTTTTGGTCCGTTTTCGCGGTACAGACCAAGCTTCAGAAATGTCAAAAATGTCGAAAAAAATTTTGATCGGCGATCCAGAAAATTACAACTTCAATTTCGGTGTCTGGTAGATCAAGTTAATAATTTTTTAATCCAAATTGAAATTAATTCTCAAAATTGTAGTTTTGTTTTAACTGAAATGTTTAATTTGTATTATCTTAAATTGGTAATGATAAATTTGTAATTTGGTAGGCAGACCGCGATCATCTGGCGCACTATTTTGTGTAATTTTACTTCTTTTGCTTAATCTATAAAATTTGTAGAATTACGCTTTCGAATTACGAATTTCGGAATAATAAAGAAATTTTAGTGAAACCATAGTGTGTAAGTTTTACACGGCAAAAACCGACTTTAAATCTAGTTCCACTTAGGTTTTTGAAGAAATCATTTCGGATCGCCGGATCGGATCGGATCGGATCGGATCGACAAATAATTTTGCTGGATCGGATCGGTTAAAATTTTAGCTGCCGATCCGATCCGATCCACATCACTACTCCTCAGCAACATGTCTAAACTCTCTTTTCTTAAGTATACACTATTAAAACTAAATTATCACTATACTACTTGCAGACACCCATTTCTATCTGTCCTTTCTTACTTTAGAGAAAAGAAATTGGCACAGTGACTCGCTGTTTTAAAGATTATATCCTACGGAGGCAGTTGTCGCCTTCAGGCACCAACTCTACTACATAGGCATTGTACTACGCAGGCACCTTACTGTCCTATAGAGGCACTCTACAATCCTACACAGGCACTATGCTGACCTACAGAAACCCTGTACTACCATACAAAGTCATTAACTACAACAATTTTAAAACATTAACTTTACTGAAGATTTATTCATTTTAATTTTACGCAAATACATAGTGTTGTTAAACCTGAAAAATAACAAGATAAAATTTCATTTAAAACAGATTTATCTTTTCGTGAAGGCACTCCAAGATAATCAATTGATGTGGAAGCCCCACAAACAAGCAGAAATCTATGACTCCAAAAATGTTAGGCATTGTCCAAAAACTGCACAACTTTTTGATTAACATTAAAATAATTATTTGGATCGGCACGGTTTAGCTCATTTATTCTAATTATGAAATCGGCTTTCGCATCGGAAATGTTAGAAAACATTTTGAAAAATTTTCGCCCCCCCCAAGAATGACTCGCCCCCAAAGAGCCCCCCAAGAAAACTTCCCTAGAATAAGCCCAGATCACTTGAGTCTTAGTGCAATGCATACATTTTTATTATATTATATTATGTATTATTATACTGTATTTTATTATACTCTATGTAGGATTAATTGCGGTTCAACGTGCAACTGTTTAGGGACAAAGTGTCTCTGTTTCTGTAGCGCATAAAGTGTTTGCATAGGACACAAAAGTGCCTCTATAGAACAGGTTCCTCTGTAGTACTCTTAGTGACTCTGTGGTATTCTAAAAGTGCCTCTGTAGGGCCTCTATAGGGTTTTAAATCGAGGATCAGGGTTACGTTTAATGTTTGCACAAGGATAACTTCGACAAATACAGTTTTAACAAGAGATTATAATAGGAAGAGTAAGGCACTCACTCAAACTCTTCCTAATAGAATAAGCTTGCAATATGCTCGAAGCATTAAGGCCGAAATTTCGGGGAGGGGGGCTTCTCAGTGTGTAAACATACAACGCTGGCATTTTTTGTCAAAAACGGACTTTTTTCAAATTAAATAGTATAACTTGAGTTAGGAAAATCGTACAGCAATAATTTTTCTACCTTCATGTTGCATAGTAGGATGTAAAATTATATATAGTTCAGTTTAGACAATCTCATACAACAATAAGACATCCTTTCCACGAAAATTCTAGGAATTTCATAGTTTCTTCTAAGTGCCATACGTTGTTGACGGATTTGTACTACTCTTCCTATTATAAACTCTTGGCTTCACCCATGGGATAACTTAAGAATTGAGTGTCGGCGGGGACCCCTACTTCGGATCGATAAAAATAGGTAAAAAGGGTAACAAGGTTAGACTCCTGAGGAATGTTTACCAACAACTCCACACGTTTAAAGCAAATGTTAGCACTTTTCAAGCCATTTCTCAAAAATAGCTAAAAATAGTTTAAAATCGTCAGTTAGCTAAAAAATTTTGTAATAAATGTTTTGTTATTTGGCGTCTATAGTCCCCTCAAAATTCTGTAACTCTTCAGGAGTAGCCCTGAGTAATCTGGCCTTGCGTTTAAAATGTGAGTTAACGTTTGGCGAACACTACAGAACTGACGTTTGCTTTGATCAAATTTGAGCAATTTATTGCCAAGAACAGTTTTTAAAGGTATATACTCAGCAAACTAATAGCTAAACCACTGCCTATTAGGTTCAGCTTAGAAGGTAGGTTTATCGCAGCGCTTATTGGAGGTGCTTTCAATTCAGTGGGATAGGTGGTCAGCAAATCCAAAACTACTCCATTCGTCCACCCGAAACCGGTTTGAACTTCGTACTCTCCTCCGCGACCCGCGCTCGGATCTTCAGCTTCTACGTCGTACTGAAACAGGCAAAATATGCAAATTAGCTTTCCTTGCAGCTGTTACTTACCAATGAATGCTGCTAACATCGTTGAGATGTGTGATCGAGGAATCTAATATTTTCTGTTCACCTACCTTTTGTGAATCACTTTTACCTAAATTTCGCTAACACTTGAGGCACAAATGCAACAGAAACTAACAGATCTCAAAGAAGTCTGGAATATACAGTCAAAAGAACTAGTCTATGAATTTCACAAGATTTAATGGAATGAGAGAGGATTCTGGAAACTGGAAATTTGATTCACTCACAATCTAAAGCAGATCTCTAAAGCAGTGTCATTTTTATTCATTTGCAATTATGACGGATATCTAAGATATCTATTTCCCACATTCCGAGACAGTGGCTCAATAAATCTTCTGTGTGGATCTCTCTGACCGGCACTGGTGGGATTCTTCTAGATCTTCTGACAGAAACATTTAGGGTTAGAAAAAATATACAAAATAATGAAATCCGCCTCCCTGCAACTACTAATATAGTGGCCATAAGCTCCCTAATGTTTCGAACTATGGCTTATCGTTAAGCTACTGCAGCGCAGCAATTACTTATTATTGCTTTATGATTAATGGCCTTGTACTCTTCACAGATCCGCCTTTTGTGAACATTTAGGTTTAAGTAATACTTTACCTTCTCAAACATATAATGATCCTTGGACTTTCTATAGACCAGGTAGTTTCCACCCAGCCAAGCGCGCATGATTTCGCCTGCTTTCTGACGCGCCTCCTCAAGGCTGCTCTGACGCAACGCTTCGATCACGATGTGGTTCGAAGGCGCCCAACCGTTGGGAAAATCCCACTGTTGATTCACATTGGCCCGAAGGCTGGATGGGACTCCGTGTCTTCGTAAACCTTTCATTTTCTATAAGTGTCTACAGCTTTTCATTTCATACATGAGGGTTACATTTATGGCTTGAGACAGATAATTAAATCACAGAAAAATTGAATCTCTGAACTGGCTGTGATTTCTGTAAAGAATTCTTAATAAAATCCTACAGAACTAAAATTCTAACAATTAAGATAAAATTTTCAGGTTGAATTTTGAAAATGTTTTATACCATGAGGCATACACGTTAAATAATTAGATTTAATCTTAAAAAATCAGTATTCTCATTTGCTTACTTCCAGCCAATTCAGCAGTCGCTGAGCAACCGTTGTCTGCTGAATTGACTCGAAGCACTGAGTATAGAGGGGTACGAAAGAGCTGGGATAAAATCCGTCTCTGTGCCCCCTCTGATCCAGATCGAAATCCAGCCAGACCCCCTCCGTTTCGTTCCAAAAAATCGCCCGCATCGCTGTGAGAAGCTGGGAATGCCTATTTTGTAATACCGCTATTTTTGCATCGTAGTCATCTGAAACAAGATTAAACAACAGATTAATTAATTAAATCGTCAATATTATCAAGAGGACATAATAGATAATTGTGTGACAGCTGGCAGGCTCTCTGTTATCAGCTCTCGAGCCATGCTCTGCACGCTAACGGCCCACCCCCCCCCCCACCCCGCAATTGCGTACCTTGTGGACCCCCCCGTAAATCAGTACCCAGTACGCAATTGCCTATGCTCACTGTATTTATCGTAAGCCACCCCCCCGCAAATGTGACCTATCATTCGTCTGTTGAAAACGTGATGGGTCTGTTTTGCGGGGGAGGTCGAATGATAGGTCACATTTGCGGGGAGGGTGCCTTCCTATAGAAAAGAGTGAACATACGCAATTGCGTACTGGGTACTGATTTGCGGCGGGGTCCACTAGGTACGCAATTGCGGGTGGGGGGGGGTTGGGTGGGCCGTTAGCGTGCAGAGCATGGCTCGAGAGCTGATAACACAGAGCCTGCCAGCTGTCACACTCTTATCTATTATGTACTCTTGATATTATAAAGATTAAATTCAATTAACTAAATATCAGTGTTGTAGTAGGTTGTTCACACATGCAGTTATTTTTATTTAAAATTTAGATCTGTAATCATAACTAAGGTTATCGCAAATTGCTGACGTTTTGCCTTAGAGTACTAAACTTTTTACATTCCAGAGCGAGAATGCCGTGGTTCGATTCCCAGCTGAGATAAACTTTATACAGCATTGCTCTGTGTTGAGCCATTGATTGATTGATTGGTTGGTTGAGTTAGTGAGTGAGCTATATTACAGTATTAATTAAATTATATTAGTTATATACAGTATTAAAAGTATTAACCCAGTATTCAAATAGATTAATTATAAGTATAATCTAACTGTCAGGTTTCAGCTGCTGAGCCAATCCAAAAAGGTCAACCAAAATCTTTGCATTGCCACAGAGCCATCCGTGCAAATCCACCGGGAGAATTCTGGTGGTTTTTATGGTATGCAAATTAGTCTTATCAGCGAACCAGCGAGACGAAAAGTCCCAACCCGACTCCGCTGCTGATGCCAAATTTTGATACAACAGCGGCTTGTCATCTGCTAAAACATTAAAAGATGTCTATCTACTGATACCTTTAAATGAGATTAATCTTAATCGGGATCGCTATCGATAACGGATTTGGGAGTCTGTTTCGGAAGGCCCGTGGTTCAATTCTCACACTATTGCAGTAAAGCTTTCCAGAGTAATAAACACGCTTAAAAAGTTCAGAATTCAGAATTCACAATTCAGAATATTAGGAATTTTTGTAGTTTTCTATGTGCGGCCAGCCACTAGCGGAGTTTTTTTATTTTTTGCGAAAGTAAGTTTTGTACTTTCTAGCGGCGTTTCGAATAGTAAAATTACAGGAGTTTCCTGTAGCAAAGAACTGTACTAAAGAAACCTGTGATTATTATGATTTAATGCGCTTCAATCCATACCATCGTTAAGCTTAGCTGCTGTATGGATGTCCTTATTGTAAGATTCCGGTCTTGGAGTATTGCTTGTGGTGGCGAAATGGAAGGACTCATAGGTCTGTCCATTCAGTTGAACTGTGACATTTCTATTTGCAGTCCAGAATTGGAATTCTTTGTACAGAATCATCAATAAATTAGGATTAAATCGATTAATTATTGGCGTAAATAGAATATTTACGTCCTTCGAAGCTTTGATGTAGTCGAAGACCATTGGAATCAGCAGTGGTGGCTGAGACCTCTTCAAGTAGTAAACGCGACCACCGTTTGGCACAAAACCGAATCTAAAATTAGTTTAGCGGTTTGAAACATGTACTAGCTTGGTGTTAGAGTACAGTTATAAATATAACGATGGAGTAGAAAAACGCTGGGAATGCTGCAGTGGTGCATACACAGAGGTATAGTACAATATGAAGGTTTCACATATTTGGTAGAATAATACAAGATTAATGTATACACGGAAGAAAGTAGGATGTCACTACAGCACCTCCGACCCAAACCTTCGGGCCTGAGGTGGACATCGAACCCACAACCATCTAAGCCAACGCTCTACCGATTGAGCAACCCAGGCACAATCGAACCAAGCTTACGTTTGAATTCGTTCCCAAGCTGTAGTTACACGTTTTTGAATAGACATATGGCCCTGCCAAAGCCTAATTCTAGCAGTTTGACATGTCACAGCAATGGTTAAGTAGTGCCAAAAACTAAAAAATTGATTGACTAATCGATCGATCAATCATTCAGTCAGTCGTATTTGTAATAATCTAACCTTTGAACCATCTCAGCCAGATTAAGTATAACACCTCTAGCAGTTTGGTACATTTCTGAGGCTAAAAGCCCTTTCACTATCCAATAGGTATCCCAATAATAAAATTCGCGAAATCTCTGTCCCGGAATGATGAAAGCATTTGGAACAAACAGAAGGGAATGTCTCTCCGGGTGTGCATGAATATTTTCCACCATCTAAATGTATTCCACTGTAAAGTACCTAAACTTAGACATTACGTAAAAATTAATGATACGGTTATACCTATGTTCAGTTTTAAATGTTCTACACTTCTGGGTCAAGTTAGTTAGTCAACAACAAGCTCAGTATTCGGAGTCGAAGTCGAACAGTTTTCGAAATCTCACCTTAGAATATTTGTTACCAGTTATAGTTAAATATTTGTAGCTGTACAAATTCTTCCACGCTGTTAGCACAAACATGACGGTAAACATGACGGTAAAGATTCATGTCCAACTTGAAATTCTGACAGAAATTTTGGAAATATTGGAAAAAAGGAAACTTTTGTGCGTCTGACTTTTTGCAAACTGACAGACTTGATTTGTCTTTATGATATGTGAGTTGACTCACTCTGTGTGACACCACCAGTGTTTACCTGGCGACACAGCGTTTTCCATCGACCGTGCAAATCCAGAGCCCATTTTCGATACTCAGGATCTTTAATCCGACTGATTAAGCTTGGCGATTTGGTCCAATCTTTAGGTACACACGCTTTCAGTTCGCTTTCTGGCGGAACAAAATTATCCTTGACAAACTTATCCACCGCAGATCGACTCGATTTATCAATCGATGCGAAATTGGCAATCACGTCACCTAAGATACTGAAATCTATCTGAGCATTAAAACGCATTATTATATACACAAACTTCCTATATCATTGACTATTGACATAGTTACCTATGCGTACGTTAGCTATGCAGTTGTTGTAAAGCCACCGTGATGCTTCCTGTGATTTCCATGTAACATTAGCTTAATTGTAATTCATCTAATTTCAATTTTAATTTTCCTCAAAGCGATTTTAATAGACGCGAGCACTAAGCATTAAGTTTAACCTCGTAGAGTAATAGCCTATGCGATGACTGCATTGTAACGAGTTTCTAATCTTGAGGGGCATTATCAAATTACCTTATGTAAGAAAGTATTAAAATTAGTATAGTAATTATTATGTTAAATATCAACAGACACCTACTGGGTGCTTTATTCAGTGGCATGTCCACAAAATCCTTTGGGTCCTTGAACAGGTTGTGTTTTGTCAGAACGGTGTCAAGAATGCTGCCATCGCCGCCTTTACAATAGATTGCACTAAACAGACAACTTATTCAGCAAAAAAAACTAAATAATGAAATTAATTAGCATATCGGTAATTATTCAGAGCAGTCGGGGCACCACAATTAATATTTAGTAGATTTTGAAAAAGTTTTGGCATGGTTGGGCGGGCAACAAGCGGATGCTATCAACAAATTTACTCTCTCTTAATTTACATTAATTGTATGATACTGTAATTACATTTATATGATATACCTATTGCTAGTATCTTCCTCAGTGCACATATATACTGGCGGGGTCACACATAGAGCCAGTTGAGCGCAAATTAGGAAAACAACCAATGTAACAGTGAACATAATCTGTAAGAAACAAAACTTTGATTACACAAAACTATAATCGAAAATGTCAATATGAGTTTCGGTCAGCAGCTCCGAAACGGTGAAATCAGCGTTGAAAATGTATAAGTACTCTTGCCCTCCAAAAATGTCGCAAGTCTCTGGTTTCGATTTCAGACTAACGGTCTGTAAGGGAAGATTGACTGAACTCCCATAACAGGCTTATCAATCTTTCCTATGCCTGCTTCCCTTATACAGGTATATTTGATTGTGTCGGAGTGGCTCAATCGAGAGAACGTTGATCAGGTCACCCGTGGTTGTGAGTTGGATCCACACCTGGGACTAGGAATTTTCGGGGCACCGGTGCTATAGCTACACTTATTTCATTCTATTCTTTCCGTTATTAACTAACTGTTGGCTGTCTTCCAGCACTCGGTGGTTCGATTCCTTCCTTGGGCGCTTTTCAGTTATTCTTTCAAACTTAATCTCCACTGTAACGCAAGAGGCTGACTGTAATGGTCAACCTTTTCGTTATTCTCAATATTACGAAATCACTTTACTTAGCTAATAGTTGGCTTGCCTAGTCAGCAAGCATTCATCCACGTGTCATGTAGCTCCACCTATAGGATAGGTTTGGTTGGGTGGGGTCCCCCCTTGGAGCTACATGATTGGGACACCCCAGCTAGAGGGCGCTTCTCTTGGGAGGGGGTTATCCGTCAAACTTCTCCCCCTTTCAGTTGTGGGTTTTCCCTTATACAGTCTAGTCGTATTTCTCTCTCTGTTCTCTCCCTATCTCCTGTACAGTTTCTCCCCCTGTATATCTTCAGTGGGCCTTTGTATTATTGGTACGTTAGCGGGGCTTCGCCCATTATAAGTGTATTGGTGAGTTTGTGTGTGTGTAGTTTATTTGACTGTATAACTGTTTGTCAGTTGGGCCTTCGCCCCCTAAATTATATCACTTGTTATTTCTATATTTGCTATATTTCTATAACTACTTGTTGTACGTATTAAATATCTCCACTAGGTTTGTGTATTTTTGGTAGGTCTTACTGAGCTCCTAGGTTAGTTTAGTGTTATTTCTGAGGTGAGCGGGTGTCACCCACTCACTAGGGCTATTTATTTGGCGAGGCTTCCCCGGCCGGCTCCTGTTTGTTTTGTTTTTTTTTTGTCCCCCCTCTCCCCTTTTCTTTTCCTCCCGCGGGGACTGTTTTTTTTTTGTTTTTTTATTTTCCCTCCCGTCCCCCTACATTAGGCTGCCAGGAGCTCAGGGTTATTGGCCTTGCGGTTTAAATCCCTTCGCTAAAATTTTCAAATTTTTATTTCGGTAAATTTTTGTTAATTTTTCTTGGGGGTTGAACCCTTGGTAAACCTTTCTTTTGCCGTTCAATCACTTTTGTCCATTTTTCTACGTACGTATTTTTACCCCCCTCCCCCCTAGGGTCAAAATTTGTAAAATTTTTTTCTCTAGGTGTTTGTCTGTTTATATACGTATAATTGTGTATGCGTGTGGGTTTGACCCAATACCAATTTTAGGCTGCAAATAATTTTTATATCTTTTGGGGTGAGCTAGTTTAGGGCATTTTTCTCGGGATTTGAGTTAGGACATAACATCAAATTTTTTGTAGTGTCAAAAATAACTTAATTTTTGTTAATTTGTCATTTTATTGCGATACCTGGTATTTTGCCTTGTGTATTTGTGATAATTTGTCAAATTGTGTCTGTTTTCAGGTTATATTTGTATAACCCCCTTGATTTTAGGTTATTTTTGCATAATCCCCTTATTTTCAGGTCCTGAGTAAGTTTGCTCTATTTAGCAATTGCATTGTGATTTTTGTAGCCGGTATCGCACTAAATTTCATTATACGTATATAACTTGTGTTTTTTGTGGGGTACCTAGAGGTAAATCCGTTTGTATTTTTGCTTGTGAATAATTTTTTCAGCACTTTTAGTCAAACGGGTTTCACCCAAGAATTTTGAAAAATGGATTCTGTACGTATGTCCGAAAGATTGAAGGCTAAGAAGGAAAGGAATCAGCCGTATCCTAATCCAAGTTGCTGTAGAGAAAATGCTGGTGGAACCATGCGGGGCATTCACCGAGCGGGTCCGTCCACTTCGGGTGTTCAGGATTCGGCTCTGGAACTCCGCCCGCGGGCCAGTTCGGCGTCGCAGGCGGATTTGAGGACACGAGGTGCTGGTTTGGGAGACTACAGAAGGGGCGTCGCCCGTTCTGTTGGCGGCAGTTTGTCCGGTTCTGTGCAGGATTTGGAGGATATTGGTCCGTTGACGGCTGTCACTTCGCAGGAATCCGTCTATGTTTCGGCAGCTTCGAGCATGGAATCTCTGCAAAATGATTCTGCCGACCCCCCTAGCGGTGCAACCGCTCGGGCCAGGTCCTTCACTGACCAAACGGTAAGAAACCTGGACTGGAACATGTCTGGCCAGCAACAGAGCGGCTCTCCCCAAAGTTTTGGGTCGAGCCCCGGGGACCAAACGATAATTGGTCGGGATGAGTTCATAGGGCCGGGTCCGACCCGACCCCATGCAACTCCCGTCGCGAATTTGGAACTCCCTGTGGCCTCGGCTTCGCCGGACCAACCCTCTGTGTCGGGATTTTCTGGTGCTGCTTCGCAGAATTTCGGGTTGTTGGACTTGGACCTCGACCAGGAATTCACTTTGGGGACCACAGCATTGGCCAATTTGGTGTTAGAGCCGACAACTGACGAAAGATTGTCATGGGATCCCGCGTATGATGGCGTTCAGTTGTCGGGGGCTCTAGCAAATGGTCGATTCGGAACGTCGGCCATCTCTACAGGATTGGGTACGCCGGTAACAACAAGTTATGGAGATATGAGCCAATTCGCGATTCAGTCGCGTTTGCGCACCACTCACCGAGATTTTTTGCTAACGAACCAACGAAATGAAAACTCATTCATGTTGCGAATGAGTGAGACGGTGCTGAATAGCACTGTGATAAGACCGGACCTGTTATCTTCACCGGCCAATTTTTCATCGCCGTTGACGCATCGGTCTAACCTTAGGCTGCCTTCGGTTCGCGGTGCGCGAGCCGGAAATCGAGTCCGTACCGGTGGCCGAAATCTCTTACCTGCCGTTCGGGAACTCGGTGACACCGGTTCCTCGGACTTTTCCGGACCGATTGGTCGGCTTCCATCGCCAGGTGGTCGAGCGGCGTCGCCGACTCGGCCCGAGATTCCGACTGTCCCGGTCCTGGGGCATGTCAATGTGCTTCAACTGACCCCAGAAACCGTCCATGTTCTTCATGATTACTTGAAATGGTTCAAGTCAATCTCGAAGTTCAAGGGGCGAAAAGGTGGCATTCAGCTGTCGACGTGGCTTCGCATGTTTGAGAACACTTGGTCGGCAAGCTTGGCCCCAGCCGAGCTAAAGAAGGCTATTCTTTGGTATCTGCTGGAAGATAATGTCAAACAAGATCTCGAGGGTCATACCCTCGAGACCTATGAAGAGCTGGAGGCGGTTTTGAAGCAGCTTTATGAGCCAGTCGCCAAAACATCCGATCAGTATGCTCGAGAGTTCTTCGAGCGGACGCAGAAAGCGTCCGAAACGTGCCATGAGTACCTCATTGAGTTGAGGACGCTCGCCTGTAAAGCTTTTCCCGACGCCGAGCCGAAACTTCGCGAATTGAAGGTTGTGGATCGCGCGACGCGCGGTCTGAAACCTTCGATTCGGGCGAAAGTGGCAAGTTCATTCGCCGACGCGACCTATTGGGCTTATGATCGGCCGAATGACATTTTTATGCGAGCGGTACGTATACTGCAGTCGGTTGAAGAGGGCGACAGCCAGTCAAAGCCGATGGAATCTGCGATGGCTGTCGGCGATCGGCCTCGGACAACGTCCGTGGACCCTGATTGTCCCGACTATGTACGTGACTTGCAGCGACAATTGCAGGATATTCGGAACTCGATTACCCAAGGACAGGCTCAGGCCTCCCGACAGAGGTCCTTGGATGAAGAAATTGCGGCAGCATGCGAAATTTTGGACGACCCCAGTTTGGAAGACATGGACGAAGAAGATGTCTGCTACCTGGTTGAGCAGCAGGGGTCGGCTTCTGGCTCGGCCAAAGCCGGCGGAAACCCCGCTAAGTCCATGCACTGTACCTATTGTGCGGAGCCTGGGCATAAGTGGTTGAGTTGTCCGGTGTACGTGAAGGCTGTGCGCTTCTGGGGTGATGACCCTCGCCGACAGCAGATGTTGGCGAGCAAGTTATTCGGTAGCTTGCTCATGAAGAATGCGACAGCTAACACTGGAAACACTCAATCTGCCGCCGATGGAAGGACCTACCGAGGAGGTGGTCGCGGTGGTCGTTTCAATTATGGAAGGCGCGGTGGTCAACAGAGAGGTGGTGCTAATCAGGCGTCTGATGCCGGTGGCGGAAGTAACTCGGCCGGCAACCGACAACAATCATCTGGCAATTCGGGAAACGAATAGCGGGGGCGCGGAACCCCCAAAACAAGCCGCAAATCGGAAGTGTAAATATGGTCCAATCGCCAAATGTTGCTAGGCCTCGTCGTTTCTCGAACTCGGGGCATGGACCGGGATCCTCGGGATCTCGCCTCGGGCAAAATGGAAAGCCAGTTGGTTCTGTTGCGAGATATGGGAGCGTGAATATGATGTCGATGAGAGAAGCTATGAAAATACCGGATAAATATTTTCAGCCGCCGAGATGGCGATGTCTAATTGGTTTTCCCGAGTCGAAATGTGAACATTTGTGCTGTATAGCGACAAATGGTCGGCGACCTCAACGTAATGAGGCGCCTGCTCGGCAATGGCGTCAACGAAGGCCCGACAAAAGGTCGAATAAGGGCAAGGAAAACCAAAATAACCAAGCCGCCGATCAGGTGGTGCCTGTTGTCGGCGAGGAAGGATCGGCACAGCCGTCCAAAAATTCGGTGGCGACGCAAGCCATCACTGTCGCCGATGGCTTGTCGATTCGGGAAGCTGCGACTAAGGTCTGCAATCCGGAACCTGGTCCATCTGGGACTCGTGCTTCGGGCTCGGGTTCGACCCGGGCTTCTAGCACGAGCCCCGGGGACGGCCATGATGATAAGTCCAGTTCTCCGGCGACTAAAAAGTCCGACGAAAATGCCGATAGTCGGGATTTTCCGACAGAAAATCGCGACACTCCGACTGTACCCAAGCTGAAACTTCAGCGGTCGGCCGACAACACGTGGAAAGCGCCCCGAAACGCGGTTTCACCGCGAAAATCCAATGTTTCGGTGGATGTTCCGACATTCAACCGCTATAATCCGTTGGATTTGTCTTCGGTCGACGCGGATATGTTGGAGGCCTATTGGGACCGCGTGGCTCGAGCACAGGATGAATTCGGCTTGGAGGAGGAAAAGTTGGAGCAGGCTATAGCGAAGCAGCACAAGAAGGTGGCTTCGTCGGCGAAGAGAGTCGTCGAGAAAATGGAGGACTTTGAGGAGGTTCTGAGAGCTTTCACGAAGAAATATCGCTCGGAAGATGCGGCGATGCTTGTCGAACAGGCATCTGCAGCCGCCGAATCTATGGACAGGCTGGATCAACCGTCGACCTCGAAAGAGGTTAGCGACCCCGACGAGTCGGATGCTTCGGCTAAGGTCGCGAAAGGCGGTATCCGTGACACGGTCCGCGAGGTTATGGAGGGTGAATGTGTATTTTTTGTGTCGAATGGAGCCTCAGTTTCTTTGAAACATACACCATATGTGCTGGTACGTATAAGTGAGGTCACTGCCCTTGGCCTTGTCGACACTGGAGCCTCTGTCTCCTTGGTCTCCAAGGAATTTTACGAGCGAGTAAAGGGTCATGCGGTGACACCGATGACAGAAGCTCCTATGCCATCTATTGCTGCAGCAGGTGAGGGTAACACCCTTACCATTCTCGGTCAATGTGAGCTGTCAATGCGTTTTGTATCCGGTTATGGCTATGTTCCGGAAAACCTGACACACCGATTCTATGTTGTTCCTGAGCTGTTGCAAGAAATGCTGATTGGATTTGATTTCTTGCATGATTTGGGCTTCTCACTGAATCCAAAACGCGGTTTTATGGATTACAGTGGTGGACGTATACTGTTTTTGAACAGTGCCGAGCTGCAGGGGATAGCTTGTGTTTACAATATTCCTCTTGCTGCGTCTGTTAATTTGTGTATTCGGGAGCGAGTCCGTGTACTCCCGAACAGGGAAAAGGATGTCCCTGTAAAGGCTGTCATGCCGGGCGGTGTCACCGTCCCAGAACGCCAATTCATGCTTTTTGAGGCTGAACCCGAGGTTATGGAAACTCACGGAGTGTTCCCGCAGGCTGGGGTCCTCGTCGTGACCCAAAAAGTCGCTTACATTCGTGTCTACAATGGAAGTGACCGGATTGTTGACCTCCCCAAAGGTGCTTTGATGGGAGAAGCCTGCCCTGTGGTTCAGGTCAAAGAAGCTGAAAGGCCAACATCCTATGTAATGGAGGCGGGTGTTGACCTGCAGATGATCCATTACAACCTCAATAGATGGTTTGGGCATCCGGCTACCCATTCGCTTTGGGCGGATGAGGTCGGCGATAGTGTAAGCCGACTGCACAAGTTGCATCCCGGATTTTATCCTTTGGATTTGCCCTTGAAGACCTCTGTGGTTGAGGTAGACGCTGTGATTGCTCGGCCGCCCAAACGGGTGATTACCCATGCTATTCAGGAACCGAAACATAGGACGGAGATCCACAGTCCTCCGGGTTCTGATGCGGATAAGGACCTGGAAATGCCGATGGAAGAGGCCAGTGGTGGTCATTTCTACTCTGCTGAGGATAGGGGGCCACGCCCCGATCCTACAGAGGAAGAAAAGCTGAAGGACATCGAGTCGAATGTCGATTTCGATCGTATGGACTGTCCAGACGACATCAAGCAGGAGTTTAAGAAGATGCTGCTCGAGTATTATGATGTCGTGGCTCGGCCTGGAAATCCTGGACGGACAAAAATCGATCAGCATTTGATCGATACAGGCAAGGACGGACCTCTGAAAAGCCGAGCTTATCGGATGAACCCTAAGCAGAAGGCTGAGGTCGAGAAGCACATCAATTCGATGCTCAAGGAAGGGGTATGTGAGCCCTCGACCAGTCCGTGGTCTTTTCCCTGCATATTAGTCGGTAAGAAGGATGGTACGACCAGACTTGTTATCGACTATCGCAGGTTGAATAAGATCACCAAGAAGGACAATTATCCATTGCCGAAGATTGATGAAATCATGGACCAGCTGAAGGGCAGTGCAATCTTCTCGACGATAGATTTAGCAGCTGGCTATTGGCAAGTCGAGGTTTACCCCGAGCATCGCGAGAAAACGGCTTTCGTGTCTCACATGGGGCTGTTTCACATGAATGTGATGCCATTTGGATTGTGCAATGCACCTGCGACCTTTCAAAGGATCATGGAAAAGGTGCTTACCGGCCTGCCTGTTTACATCGACGACGTTCTGATTCCGTCACGTAACTTCAGCGAGCATCTGAAAATGCTCAGAGTTGTCTTCCAGAAGCTTCGTGATAATGGACTGCGGATCAAGTTGAAGAAATGTGTGTTTATCCGCCAAAAAGTCCCGTTTCTCGGGCATTTGATCAGTCAGGACGGCTATGAAGTGGATCCTGACAAGGTAGCTGCCGTGGCCAAGCTACCCAATCCGACTGATTGTCGCGGCGTTAAGTCGTTCCTCGGCATGTCTGGATATTATCGGAGGTTTGTGCCGAATTATGCGAAGGTCGCCGCGCCGCTCATTGAGCTGTTGAAGAAAGATGCGGTCTTCGAGTGGACTGAAGCTCGTCAGAAGGCGTTCGACGCACTTAAACGGATATTGACCGAAGCTCCGGTGCTGGCTTACCCTGATTTCGACAAGATGTTTATCTTGTCCGTTGATGCCAGTCACCATGGATTGGGAGCGGTGCTCGAACAGCCTGTGTCTGTTGCTCGGAGTTCGAAGAAGCCCGGCGAGGCTTGGACGGTGAAGACGCGTCCAGTGGCGTATGCCAGCCGAACTCTGACCGTGTACGAGCGGAATTATTCAGCCACGGACCTCGAAGGCGCTGGCGTGGTGTGGGCCTGCCAGAAATTCCGTCATTATTTGACGTGTCGGCCTTTCATCATCAGAACTGATCATATGGCAGTTAAGGATCTCCTTAACAATAGATCTGTGTTGGGAGCTGGGAGACAAGCGCGGTTCGCGCTGCGACTCCAGGAGTTCGACTTTATAGTGGACTATCGACCTGGTCGCGACAACGTCGTTCCGGACGCGTTGTCCCGTCTTCCCGGCTGGGATCGTCCCGCCGAGATGGAAATGGACGGTACCGATGTGATGTACCCACCTGAAATCTATGCCATTGGTGATGACGTATTGACCTCCGCCGAGTGGAAACGCACGCTGCGTAAGGACTTGGAATTCAAGCCCATGATAGACCTGATTGAGCGAAAGGTCTTGCCGGACGATGAACAGGAAGCTGCTTTAATGCAGAAACTCCGGCCGTACTTCTTCATGCAGGATGGTCTTCTCTTCTGCTGGCATGTAGACGAAAGGGGTCGACGGAGAGGCGACGCCTTCAAGTCGATTGCTGTCCCTTTCGAATATAGAGAAATGATCATGGAGGAAGTACATACAGGCTTTATGGTTGGTGGTCATCGCAGCCATAGAGCCGCCTATGCGAGCCTGGTTTCCCGGTATTATTGGCCGACTATGGCCCAGGATCTCGCTGATTATATCCGAACTTGCAAAGTCTGTGCCAAGTTCAATGCGGGCCCGGCCCGTCCACAAGCTGGATTGCAGAATGAGATCCGTGCGAATAGACCTCTGGATTTGGTCAGCATCGATGTAATGCACTGTACTAAAAACCCGACAATGCGTGGTAACACCTGCATTTTGGTCGTGGTTGATCATTTCACGCGGTACGCGGAGGCCTTCCCGATGAAGGACGAAAAGGCCGAAACGACAGCTTATTACTTCTTTAATGGCTTTGTCGCCAGATGGGGCGTACCGGTGAATTTGCTTTCCGATCGCGGACCAAATTTCATGTCCAAAATGTTCAGCCGACTATCGGAGCTGAGTGGGTCGAAACTTCAGCGGACAACGGCTTACCATCCGCAGGCGAACGGTGTCGTGGAGCGACTGAATAAAACCCTTCGCACTATCTTTATGAAGTATGCGGATATTTACCAAACAGATTGGGACGACTATGTTAACTGGGCACTTTGTGCCTACCGAGCGTCAGTTCATAGTTCTGTGGGTGACACCCCTCATTTCCTGATGACCGGACACGATATCCGGCTGCCATTGGACCATTTCTTCGATGGCCGGAATGAGGATGTGGTGGAAACGTATGATGCGTACTCACAGTCCCATCTGTGGCGGTTGAAACGCGCTTGGGGCGCAGCCCGTAAGTCGTTGGAAGAATCAGCGCTGAAAAACCGGCGACATTATGAGAAGAAAGTCAAGCCGGTCCACTATCAGCCCGGAATGCTAGTTATGCGCCGTGTCACGGGTGTAACTCCGTCCGGTATGTGTCACAAGATGCGTCCAAAATGGGAAGGACCGTATCGGATTATGGAGAAGCTTTCGGAAGTGAACTTCCGAATCCAGAAAGTGGGATCTCAGGACAAGCCGGATGTGGTTCACCTTGTGTTGGTGGTGTGGGTTGTTGGTTGTGTTTGTTGTTTTTTTTTTTTGGGTGGTTTTTTTTTTTTTTGTTTTTTTTTTTTTTTTTTTTTTTTTTTTTTTTTTTTTTTTTTTGTTTTTTTTTTTTTTTTTTTTTTTTTTTTTTTTTTTTTTTTTTTTTTTTTTTTTTTTTTTTTTTTTTTGTGTTTTTTGGGGGGGTTTTTTGGCCGGCTTCCTTTCCCCCCCCCCCGGGGGGGTTTTTTTTTTTTTTTATGTTTTTTTTTTTTTTTTTTGGGGGTTTTTTTTTTTTTTTTTTTTTTGGGGGGGTTTTTGTTTTTTTTTTTTTTCCCTTTCAACATTCTTACCTTAGATTTTTCTTATTATTCTTTCAATAGCTTCTATTACTTTTAACTAATTCCCACACGAGCTTTTATATTTTCTTACTTTTCATATTTATTCCTTAAAATTTTAAATTTCCCTCCGGGGTGGGTGGTCCCTTACCTTTAAAATTTTGTTTTGTGCCTGTTTTGCATGTGTACCTGCACTTACTTTTATCTTTTTCAGCTCAGTTGCTCATTTTGTATTTTCTGAACCTGGATCAAATTTACATCCGTGTCATCGTGTGCGCGTACTATGGAGAAGAAGTCACCAAAGTCTGAACTTCGCCGGAAGAAGGACCCTATGTTTGGTCAGGGTTTCGCCCAGGGCCAGCCGCCTGACCCTGATGACCTGGAGCAGTTTCCGGTCACGAGCTACCTCCAGTCAGTGGTAGATGATTTGGGCGGAGACCATCCATTGGGCCAGAATCCAGCTGTTCCTTCCTGTGTGGCGTCGACTTTTGCTGTCGCCTCCGACTCGCCGGTTGTCTCGGACAGTTTCCTGGACTCTGCAGCGCCAGCAAACATTTCGTACGGTGAACTCTACAGTGGCGTAACCACAGCGGCAGAGAGACGGATGGCACTGGGAGCGGCCCATTTGGACCCCCAACCTGATATGCCAACGCCATCCCCGGTGGATCCACTTAATGCCGGCTTGTTGGATCCTCAGTCACCTCCCGCGGTCGGCGCCGAGGTCACAATTGGGTACAACCCGGTGACCCAGGACACGTTGGCCGAGGCGAGGGGCTCTTCGGCCACACCGACTGGCCCCCGCGCCGGTTACGCACGCCAGTCCGACGCCCATTCTGGTAAAGAAGATCAACAACCTGACGGTTCATCGGTAGTGCTGGGCGCCAAGCGTTCGGCGAGTAACGTCTCGGACGATTCGGAAGAAGGGGCTGAACATCAGAAGTCGAAACCCGACGGGAAGAAACCGAAATCTACATCAGTGACTATAACTTTGAAGGATTCTCGTTCCGCGGCGATACCCGGAACTTCGTCAGACACTGCCCAGTCGACGAAAGACTCGAGCGAGCCTCGCTCTTTACTTGACATTCGTAAACGGATTGAAGAACTGCAAGCTATGGAAGCTGAACTTTGTCAGAAGGTTGATGAATCAACCCAGCAGAAGATGGATTCTTCTGTTTCTGCTTCTAGCTCCGGTTCTAAATCCCGACGGAAAGTCCGTCAGCCGGAACGACGTCATCAGGCGGGCGACGCCCGGTCTGCTACGGAGACGGATGAGGCCGCTTCGACCTCGTCGCGTCCAACCAGAACGTCTCGTCGCTTACAACAGAAGGCGGCCCAAGCCAAACAGCAGATTCAACCTGATCCTCCCCGAGCCGCACCAACGGAAACCAATCCATCAGTGGCTCAGGAGACGGCAACGCCGGCTTCTAACCAGCCCGAATCCATGGGATCGGACGACGACTGCCGAATTGTGGGTGAACATTTGGTAGTAGACGAAGCTGGGGCAGAATCGGCAACAGCCAGCATTGGTGACGAGTTCTTCGGTGTAACTGCCGCGCGGTTCGCTGCCGGCATGGATGATATGGCCGCAAGTGTGCCAGTGGTACAACCAGGGCACGCTTATTCCCTGCCAGTGATGAGATCTGCACTGGAAGAGATACAGACAGCTGATCCTTTGACTCTTCGCTCGAGGGCTATGCAACTAACTGTGCGTGAGCCTACTCAGGCCGAAATTGACGCAGTGCCTCACGAATTTCGTGTGCGCGCTGCCGATCACGCCATGGGATTTCAATCTTTCCTGAAATATCTGCAACACGTCATAATGGGTCGAGAGGAAGAGCTCAGAATGGCAGAACCTTATGCTGGGGTAAAGGAAGCGGTTCAGGATATCATCCTGCGCGACAAAGCGCTTCGTTATCAGCGCGTTCGGGTCGAAGACCTGACTTTACCTCCGCATTTCCAGCAACCAGTCAACCTGGTTCGGACAATTGAGGATCTGGTTTGGGCTGTTCCCGACATCTGGCAACTTTATCGGATAACCGGTGTGGTTGCCATGGACACCGAAGGCGGAATTTCAGCTCAGTTCGGAAACAATCAGGAAGCCACGCTTAACATCCTCCAGATTGTGGGGCCTGTGCCGGCGGAACATCCGAAGGCATACCTCATCATGGTGAGCGAAATTCTGGCGACGACTACGGATTTCTATCCGGTCTTACATCTGTTACGCATGATCCTGAATCCGCCCGAGCCAGTTTACATGGTCTTTGCGGGCGCTCATGCTGACATGCTTCGTCTCGCCAGATTCTGTGGCGTAAAATATTTGGAGAACTATGTGGCCGAACTGGGTGAAGTGGTGGTCCAATCCATTCCGTACATTGAGGCACGGCGTCGCCGAGACCCCTCTGTACCGGAATACAGTTGGGAGGCCTACCACCAGGATGTTCACCATCCATTCTGGGAACAACATTATGGCCTTCACAAGTGGGCCGAAGCTTGCGATGTGCCTTCGGCGAAGGGAATGAAGCCTGTTCGTTTCTACGGCTGCTCGGTTTTCCCGACAAAGGAAGACACTCAGTATGCTCTGGCCGACGTGCTCAACATCTATTCCGTCTTGGCGACCATCGCGAAGGCGGTTACTGCCGAGGATTGGACTCAGATCATTTACCTTAGTGGCGCCATCCATACGTTTGGTCGCCATGCCAAAGTCTGGGCAAACATTGCCGGGGCTAAGTTTGCGATGGGCCCTCTCCAGCAAGCAGCCGCCGATACGCCAAACTACGGCAAGGCGTCGCCGGCGCAGAAGCAAGCGCAGCTGAGGAAACGACAGAAGCTGTCAAATAATCGGACTCAAATGATTGAAGACGCGAAGGGGAAATTCGCCTGGTCCCTGCTTATCCCGGAAGAGAAGGGTGGTAACACCATGCACCCTTTGCGAGTGGTGTCCTGGGTCCCGTTGCTTCGGATTTTGCGGGACTTTTGGATACTCAAATATCCAATATTGCGACGGAGGGACGACGTCCTCGATTGGGATCGCTACGCCGCCGTCGCCGAACGTCGACATCGGAGTGACCCTCTGTATGTCGTCGGCGAGCATCCGACATTGGAAGATCGTGAAGAAACCGCCGAGTCGGTAATTGAGCCGACTGGGTGGTCCGACTCGGAAGCATCGGAGAAAAGCAGAACAACGCTTTCGTCAGCGCCGACGGAGACAGCAGTGGAGCCATCGCCGACGCGAGCTCCTCTGAGGCAGTTCCAGCAAATGTCCTTGCCGCCGCCACCTGCGAAGTTGCCACCATTGACTCTGTACCGACCCGGTACTGGAGATCCTCGGAGCCGAACCCAGCCACCGGAAACCTACCGGTCGGGCTTTCGCTCGGCACCGATTACACCGAAGGCAACTGGTTCGGTGGAGGTACAACCTGCCGCCAGTTCTCAACCGGCCGACGAACGCGAGGAAGCGTATGAATCCGAACCGGAAGCGGGCGACTTCAAAATCGTTGAAGAAGCCAACACCGACGAAGAAACGCCGATGGACGCCGACGAAGGCCGTCCACCGGACCGATCATCGCGATCTCCGACTCCGACGGAAGAAGATGCTCAACGGGAAGCCGGAACCTTCCGACCTCCGGCACTCGACGAGGGTGCTGCTGGTCCGGCAATGTATTCTCCTTTGCCTTTGACTGGGTGGGGCCGACCTCGCTCGGCTGGTCCTTTTCCGGCGGTTTCTCCACCGCCTGGACTCCCGCCCTTGAGACAATCGCTGCCGCCTGTGGGTTCGACCCCGGCCGCAGTTAACCCGTCCACGGTCGATGAACTTTTGGCTGCCCATCCTGGGATTCCCTTCCAGAGTTATCAGGAAGCTCGACGCTTCTTGGTCGCGTGTGGGGAACGTCCCTATGGGGTAACTGGTCCATCGGGATTCCTGCCTTACCTGGACCACTGGGATCTCGAAATCCCAACTACTATCGTCCAATCAACTACAAGGACCCATCCAGAAACAGGTGTCCAAACGCAGGAACTGGTACCCATGGCCCAGATGCAGCCCTACATCCAAATCTTCGGCCGGGATGGACTTGCTCTATTACGAACTCTCTATCTGGAGACTTTGCCTGGTATTACCCAACCTGCCCGCCACATTTATGTGGTTGGCCCGCCCTCGGACCCGGGTGATCCGTACTATAACCCCGAGGACTTCTTCCGGATGGTCGACCTGGGGCTCCCGGTTTTCTGGGAGGTGTATAAGGAAATCCCGGTGGGTGGAGAGGGTACTACCCAGATGTGGAATGAGCTGGTGATTCTCTATCGCCGGCGTAGCCATCGTCCTGAAGGATGTACAGCGACGTATGGGGTCCTTCCCTTTGTGAACACTTTGAATATCTTGGTCATCGGCGACACCAACTTTTCTCGGGTTATTGAGCCGATGAAATTGGTTGCCGCCCAACGACAGATGGTCCAACAGGTGATGGATGACATTGACTTGCAGGGGATGAACCCGGTGGAGGCGATGCGGGAATATGAGGGACTATATCAGCGGCCTAGTCGGCGACTGCCGGCACCTCAGACCCTTTTGGTCCCCAAGGAGGAGCTGGTGCTCCCCTCCTCGACCGCTCCATCGATGGTGGTCATCCGACCGACTGTCCCGGTCCAACCTGTGGTACCTACTGCTCCGACTTTGGTGGGGCATCGCTTGACTACTTCGACCCCGTCGACATCTACGGCTCGGTCGGCCGCTAAAAGCCGACGTTTGGAACCTTCAGAGGGCGACGCCCGGGATGAGAAACCCGCTCAGAAGGCGCTACAACATCCGAAATCTCAGCCTTCGCCGACTAAGAAGAAATCGGAACCATCTACGTCCCGAAAGCCGACTGTGGTCGTCGGCATGGACTTGGATCCCGCGGTTCCTGGAAGTGGTCGTGGTCGTGGCTCATCGCGATCGGAATCGGGTTCTGACTTGTCGACTCGGACGGGCAGAACCTGGTCGTCGCGCGGTCGCGGTCGCCGACTGGATTCGTCCGATCGGGGCCGACACCGCCCATCTGAGGGGGCTACGCCCGGTCCATCCAGATTTGGGCCCAGGGACCCTGAAACTCGTGACACCCGTGGTGCCAAATCGACGTCTCGTCAGTCTCAGCGTCGAGAAGGATCGAAGCCTCCGCCTACGATCGAGTTGCGGGAGCGTACATCGTCGTCGCATCGTCAGCGTCGCGAACGTTCGCCGAGCGGTGCTCGCTATCGCTCGCCGACTCCGCCTCGTGATCGCAGGTCTGGATCGCGATACACGCAAGAAGACTTCAAACGTGCTGCCAGTCGAGAACGCCGACGTGAAGCCGACAGACGGTCGGCTACAACGCCGACGAAGGATCGCCGTCGTTCGTCGAGAGACCGACCCCCGGCCTATCCGACAGTTGATGATCGCCGAAAGGGTCGTGGCCATCGACGGACCTCGACCCCGATCCAGAAGGGACGGTTCGAATCGCCGACAAGTAAGCGATATTCGTTACCGACGGTGACGGTAACACCGGGGCCTGGGAAAAGGCAAGTCGTGCGAACTCTACCACCGGAATATCCCGATAACTACACCAAGGACAATTTTCCCCCATTTCGGGTATTCCTGGCGACGGTCCTCTGCGAAATGAAGAACGAGGACATGGGTGAACGGGTTCGGCGAGGAGTGACGGTTCCAGTCTATGAGCCATTCGTAATTGAGCAGCCGACTCAAGCGGAGATCGATGCTATCGTACAGGCGTCGAATCCTGCGAAGCCGGTGGTATACCAACGGGACTTTTCCGGCCGCTGGCGTGCAACCAGCGTGCCTGGGGATCACCACTGGGTCGAATTGCATCCGTGGATCCAGCTTTTGCGTCGGGTTGTGCTCAATTGGTTGGTGGAAAATGCTGAGACAGCGCCTCGACTTCCAGATGACTTCATTGACAATTATCTGTATAACCATATGAGGGAGTTAGACCCGGATTTGACGGAGCGGGTCACTATGAGACCGATTTCTGGTTTGGATGCCAACCGGAAACCGATGTCTCGGTCCAATTGGAAGATTCATCCGTACTGCTTTCCGAATGGGGATGTCTATCCCGAGGTCATAGTCGACCGCATCGGCTCGAATGATCGTTGGGCGAATATTCTCGCGGTGGCAGCTGTTGTCCCCGAGATGTTTCGGTATCCGCATTTGCTGGGTAAGCGAAGAGCCGCCCATTTCTATGCCTGCAGCATGCATTCCCGCCGATTGCGTTTGCGATGCTTGACTATCCAGAAGGCGATGAAGCTGTACCACCGCCCTCACGTGATCGGTATCACCGACGTGGAAGGGGAGCGGTTCCTTTACTTCTACATCCGCCATCACTATCCATTTTCTTTCATGTACCATCATAAGCGGTTCTTGTCATTGCCTGTCGAGCAGTTCCAGGGTCAGTACGTCCGTACAAAGGAACATTTGTACCAGGGCCGAAAGGGCTGGCACTGCAATGCCGAGGACGTCTGCGAGCTGGTGTGGCGAGAAAGCCAGGCGGATGGTTACACCATTAAGCGCGAGACGGATCGACTGATGGCTGCCTACCATCCGTGTCGCCTTCAGATGTGGCAATCTGGGGCCGATCAGTTGACCCAGCGCCTGATCATGTATCACGCCTTATACAATTCCCCGGAAATGCAGGACGAGCTGGTCGAAACGATCGGTTGCTTGTATGGGAAAGCTTCACAGGATCCATGGTGGGGCATTGGCGCCCGACTCCGCCAGGACCTGAGGCCGGATGACATCCGTACCTATGGGCGAGAAAATTGGATCTTTGACCCGGATCGTTGGGATGGTCGGAATATTCAAGGCTGTCTCTACACGGAAATGGGCTTGTGGTTCATGCAAGCTGGTCCGGATGAGCTTTGGGTTGACCGGTACAACCGACAACCCCTGCCGGACGATGAGATGGAGGCCTATCGCCAGGTCGTCCGTCAACGCATCCAGGCAGCAGCCGAGAATTATCGTCAAGGAAAGCCCGCGCCGCCTTTCCATCGTAAGGACGCGCCGGCTGTGCTTCGAAACCAGCCGATTGACCTCGGACCCAATCGTCATGGGATCCATATCATGGGATGCGCGCCCGAAGGTCAGGAGAAGAACGTCTATTCTCCGGCGGCCTATATCCTGATTTCCAATCCATTGGAACCCCGTCCGCGGGATGACCATCGCCCTGAGGACATTATTATGGTCGAATACTGAGGGGGCTTTGCCCGATTCGACCCGGCCTTTCTCGGACTTTTCTCCCTGATCAGTGACTGGTCGTACCGAAATTCACTGCTTTGGACCAAATTTCCTGATCCTAACATCATTGTGACTTTTTCATTGGATTTGGTTTAGCCTTCGTCCCATTCCACCCCAAATGGACCGGCGACGCCGAATTCCAATTCTCGGATGTGACTATTTTCACTTGATCTGATGATCCTGATCCATATATAGATCTATTGTTTTACCTCATTTTTGATATTTTTGTATGTGTTTTTGCGAAAGTGACGCTTTAGTATACGTATATTATGTTATTTTTGCCTTGTTTTATCACTCGTGTCTGTTGACTAGTCGAATTCGAACCTGTAATTTCTTGTGTCGTTTTCTAGTAATTCATATAGTATTTTGTACTGGTTATTTGAACTTGGAATCTTCTTGTTAGTCTGTCTAAGCTCGACAAAGCTTTATATATCTCGTATATACTAGTGTTTTGTAGATTCGTAGTCTTGTTTAGTTAGTACATTTAGTCTAGTTTTGTTGAATCTTGCTACAGTCCATATTTTGTTGTTTTTTCAGTACTGGTTAATTTTGCATACTTGTTTGAGTTTTTCATTGCCACTGCATAATATTTGCTCATAATCTTCGTGCTTTATATATAGCCTTACTTAATTTGTGCTACTTATTTTGTTGTGTATTTTGTCATTCCAATATATACTGCCATTTGTTTTTGCAGGGTACAACCCTATGCAGCTTTATTTTGTATACGTATCATATACTAGTTGCCATCATGGCTCTGCCATGCATAAATTTGTATGAAAATACCAACTTGTCCAATAGGATGGGTTACACCCAAATAGGGCATCACCCTACAGTGTGTCCTTTTATAGTTACTTGTTAATTATATACGTAACTTGCATCCAGGGTGATCGTGTGATAAGCGCTAACCCTTGGTATGTCAAGTATAAATTTAACTTATTTATCTAATTTTTCTTAGCGCTTCATTTATTTATACACACTGTTTGAATTTATTTCCATCAGGAGGGTGAGCCCTCTTCCCTTGAGAAATTTCTTGGGTATTTTCATATTTAGTTTCTTCAATTTCTACTACTGGTACGGTATTTTTCTACGGTTTCTACCAAATACGTGTATTTTTGTTTTGCTTTACGTACGTATGTACTTGTGTTTTTTCTACTGTTACTAGTATTTCTAGTATATTTATTTGTTTTTGTGTACGTATACATTTGCAATAGTCTTTTCAGCGTAAAGTGCTTTTTGGTAAATTGTTTGTGGGAGCGACGCTCACGTACCAAGCGCCGTACGGTCAGTCCTCTCAGGAGTTCGGACGGCGAGCCCTGGGGAGATGTAACGCAAGAGGCTGACTGTAATGGTCAACCTTTTCGTTATTCTCAATATTACGAAATCACTTTACTTAGCTAATAGTTGGCTTGCCTAGTCAGCAAGCATTCCTTCACGTGTCATGTAGCTCCACCTATAGGATAGGTTTGGTTGGGTGGGGTCCCCCCTTGGAGCTACATGATTGGGACACCCCAGCTAGAGGGCGCTTCTCTTGGGAGGGGGTTATCCGTCAAACTTCTCCCCCTTTCAGTTGTGGGTTTTCCCTTGTACAGTCTAGTCGTGTTCTCTCTCTATTCTCTCCCTATCTCCAGTACAGTTTCTCCCCCTGTCTATCTTCAGTGGGCCTTTGTATTATTTTGGTACGTTAGCGGGGCTTCGCCCATATAAAGTGTGTTGGTGAGTTTGTGTGTGTGTCTAGTTTATTTACTGTATAATTGTCTGTCTGTTGGGCTTTCGCCCCCCTAAATTACTACACTTGTTACTTTCTATATTTGCTATATTTCTATAACTACTTGTTGTACGTATTAAATATCTCCACTAGGTTTGTGTATTTTTGGTAGGTATTACTGAGCTCCTAGGTTAGTTTAGTGTTATTTCTGAGGTGAGCGGGTGTCACCCACTCACTAGGGCTATTTATTTGGCGAGGCTTCCCCGGCCGGCTCCTGCGCGGTTGGTGTGTTATTCAATTTGTGCCACGGTCTCCTCGCTTGAGTTGCTCTCGCGGGGTAACGGTACTTTTGTGTTAGGCTAGTTTCACTCTGGTACCGCTACAAGCACAAGCACAGGCACCCGCACACGAACAAGTACAAGCACAAGCAGAGGCACAAGATGAAAGCTTTCGCACTTGGGCAAAAGTATAGCCAATAAAATTTTAAATTCAGCCTGGCCACGCCTTCTGTACACGGTCCAAAGCAATTTTCATTAGCTGCCGGTATGCTGGGGGGGGGGAGGTGGGGCCATTAGCGAGCGGAGCATAGTTTCTGCTGTGCTAATATAGAATGTGCGTAGTGGCACACTATGTACTCTTGTTATAAAAGACGTTTTAATCGGATTTTCTTATTTCAACTTCCAAATTATGTGACGTACAGGTTGTAACATAGGTATGATTAGGTATGTACATTTAACTCGAAACTGGAACCAGAAACAAAAAAGACAGCAATGACGCTGTGATCCCCAACGTTGGTTGTTACAGATGCTGTGCGTACTAACTAATAATAACTAACTTATTAACTACGTAATAAGTATAACGATATAACTTAATTAAAAAATGATAAGCACTCGCGAGAGGTGAATATTTTGCCTCTGAGAAATAGAATAGTTTGATAACAAAAGTTTCGTTTGCAGGAGATAATTTTGCCAAAAATTGACAATTTTGGTGTGCTTCAGGCAAGTGTAAACCTTTTATTCATGCTTTGCCAACTCAATTTAATTGGATTTTTCATGTAGAAAAACGTTGGTTTGCAAATATTTGGGCGGATACGGTATCTGTTTCATGCCTGTCAAAATTGGCTAAAATTGTAGTGTTTCCTTGGAGGTTAAGCCATGTTGGCTTACGTAGATGTACAAGAAATTAATGCCAGTATAGATAGACCAAGTAGTAGGAATTTTAAGCCAAGTTGTGTATTTCATGATAGACCAACAGATGAGACATACTAAAAAGTTATATAAGACTATTATTTGATAAACCAAGTCAGATTGTCAGATTGCATGAACCAATCAACAAGACAGGCTTGGCTTATTTATGTGTAGATAAGCGCATTTTGCTAAGGCTGGCGTGACTTGTTTAACTTGGCTTACTTGCCAATGTCGGGTCGCACATGTTTCATTGTGCATGAGGAGGGGGGGGGGGTAAAACAGCCTAGTACAACCAAGTCAGTTGGCTTGGCTAATATTTGTTTGCTAATATTAATTAGGTGGGGGGGTCGCCAAAAATTGTGATTTTGGTAGGTGGTGCACCCAACACATTTAGGGCTTCTTATATTTGTAGCAAGTTTTTGGTTTTCATTTCGGGAAAATGAGAATTTATAGTGAGTGGTATATATGTGCTCGTAATTATTGGAGTTCGATGTGATCGTAACTATAACGGCGGTTTGAGATTTTTTGCCATTTTTGGCCACTTTCTGGACAAAACTCTGGGGGGGGGGGCGGTAGCAGTACCCCCACATGTTCACAAACGCGTACACAAACCAGCAATTAACCATGCATAATAAAACCGGGTTCAGCCAACTTTCATAAAATACACCTAAAGAATACAGATAAGCAAAGCCAATTGCCTTGGCTGTACTAGGCTGTTTCGCCCCCCCTTCCCATCTGCGAATCTAAACGGGCAAATAAGCCAAGCTAACGAATGCAGTTAAGCCCAGCTAAGCGTCGGTAAAATAATATTAGCCAAGCCAACTGTCTTGTTTGTACTTGGCTGTTTTACCCCCCCCCCCCTTGCTCACACAAAATTCTCCGAACCTTAACGGGTAAATAAGCCAAGCTATCGAACGCAGTAAAGCCTAGCTAAGCATCGCCGACCAGATATTAGTCAAGCCAACTGTCTTGGTTGCACTTGGCTGTGTTCACCCCCCCCCCCCTTGGTCACACAAACATCTGCTAACATAAACGCACAAATAAGCCAAGCTAACGAACGCACTTAAGCCTAGCTAAGCATCGGCAAGCAAATATTAGCCAAGCCAAATGTCATGGTTGCATTTTCCTGTTATACCCCGCTGCCCCTTGCTCAAACAAAGTTCTCCGAACCTAAACGGGTAAATAAGCCAAGCCATCGAACGCAGTAAAGCCTAGCTAAGCATCGCCGACCAAATCTTAGCCAAAACAAACTGTCTTGGTTGTACTTGTTCACCCCACCCCCTTGGTCACACAAACATCTGCAAACATAAACGCGCAAATAAGTCAAGCTAACGAACGCACTTAAGCCTAGCTAAGCACCGGCAAGCAAATATTAGCCAAGCCAACTGTCTTGGTTGTACTAGGCAGTTTCCCCTCCCCCTTCCTCACACAAACATCTCCATACCTACACGGGCGAAGCCAAGCCATCGAACGCAGTTAAGCTAACTAAGCACCGCCAAGCAAATATTAGCCAAGCCAACTGTCTTGGTTGTACTTGGCCGTTTTTACCCCTCCCCCTCTTGTTCACAGAAATATCTTCTAACCTAAACAGGCAAATAAGCCAACCTATCGAACGTAGTTAAGCCTAGCTAAAGATCGCCAAGCAAATATTAGCCAAGCTAACTGTCTTGGCTGTACTTGGCTGTTCCCCCCCCCCCCCCCCTTGTTCAGTGAAACTTGTACGAACCGACACAGGCAAATAAGCCAACTTAAGCGAAAATCAATTACGCCAAGCTCAACAAATTACGGTTTTCTATAAATAAATAAGCCAAGCCTCTGTTCTCGGATGTACTTGGCTCTTTTAAACTCCCCCCTTGCACAATGAAACATGTAATAAGCCAAGCTTGTCTTGTTGCCTGTACTTGGCTGATTTTCAAATACAAACCAAGTTTATCCCTTGGCTATCCCTAACAGTTGTTGAACTAATGACGAACAACTTGGTTAACTGCCTCAAGTAACAGCTTGGCTTTTCTGTGGATTAGTGTCGCAGAGTAAGTCATAAACCAACTTGGTTAACTCTTTATTCGACTAGGCTTAAAGTATTTACGTATTGGCTTATTTGTGAAATAATTCGACATGACAGTTTTAAGCTTTTAAACCAAACCCAGTCTTGACAGGCATCGAAATATTACTGCGGATACTGTATTCAAACAGGTTCTTTCTTCCAAACAATAGCGCTAACCCACCGGACTCCATACCTGACTCATCCAAATTTATGAGCTATTATAGTTAGGATGAGGTTATATTTAGCTTCCCATAGCCACTGTTTTGGAAAATACGCAAACGGACCAGAGCACGGGATTACTAATCTCGTTATTGTCGTGAACGTGTTATGGATCAGTACTTCGACAGATAATGCTCGTTGAAATGACACACAGTTATCTGGTTTGAAATTTCGACCAAAACGTTTCAAATAGTAACAAGGTTCAGAGTTTAGGTTTAGATTTGATTTAGATTACCTTGAAAAAGTATCACCTAACCTTTGACCAACTTAGTTTGTGTTTTGATGACCCACCAAAACATTAACTTTAGTTTAATACGCAATTGCAAAATTATTGAAACGCACATTTGAAAACAATGACTAAACAAAGTAGAACTAGTTGCAATGTAGCATAGAAACAGAAGGCTGCATTTATTGGAGGCGCTTTCAACTGATTGGAGTATGTAGTCAATAAATCCAAGACTACTCCATTAGTCCATCCGAAACCGGTTTGGACTTCGTACTCTCCACCGCGACCTGCACTCGGATCTTCAGTTTCTACATTGTACTGAAATAGTAAAAGAAATATTAATTAATTAATTTATGTTAATTCAGATACCCAATTCAATCAAATAAAATACTGATTTTATCAAATTCCTGTGACTACGGTCAATGTCGTTGACAATGAACTTTTTACAGGTTTTGCTTCTGCAGATGCTTCACTTAAAATACGTTTAACGCACTTTTTCAAACATGTAGTGATCTCGAGACTGTTTGTAGACTAGATAGTTGGCACCGATCCAAGCGTCGGCAATTTCCACGGCCTTCTGACGTGCGTCTTCAAGGTCGCTCTGACGCAGCGATTCGATTACGATATGATTCAGGGGAGCCCAGCCGTTCGGAAAATCCCACTGCTGGAACATGTCAGGTCGCAAGCTGGCAGGAATTCCATGTTTCCGCAAACCCTTCGTTTTCTAAACGCAAAAAAGTTAAACCAAGATTTAGTACATAACTCAGTAGCCACTCAGCAGTCCTCGGACAGCGAGACTAGCGTATTAATGCGCTAATTTCAACGTTTTCGTGTTCACATGAATCGCTGATATGTAACAGCTTTGCAAAATTTTGTAGCTGTTACAACAGAAATTTCTATGCAATTCTATATTGAGTCGTTTTTGAGTTGACAGTGCATAAACACATTTGACCCGCCTATGCCATGGCTGAGTGACTGTATAATGGCATACACCCTAGTCATCACAAAGCTACATAGAAAACTTCGGTAAAAATCAATGTTAACGTTAAGACCGCTCAGCTTTAGCACCATGCATTAGAAGGGGCAAGAAGTTATAAGAATGCGTTTATCAGAATACTGATATGACCAGGGATTTGAAGTTGTTAGTGTGGTCCTTGGTGCGTGCAGCCTACGCAAACATGTTATGTGCAAAGCACCATGGTATTGTTGCTCTTGGCTTGCTGAGCACCAGTTAAGAATGAGAGTCAAACCCTACGTTTTCCGTATATATTCTTACTTCCAGCCAATTCAGTACTCGCCGTGTGACAGTTCGTTGCTGGGTTGGTGCAAAGCATTTAGTGTAGAGCGGGACGAAAGAACATGGATAGAATCCGTCAATATGTCGTCTATGATCCAGGTCAAAGTTCAGCCACACTCCTTCTGTCTCATTCCAAAAAACAGCCTCCATTGCGTGGATCAATTTTGAGTGCTGTTCTTGCAGTTCATCTATCCTTGAGTCGTAGCCACCTAAACGTTAACTAATAGAGGTGCGATCAATTTGATCTGTGACATCGAAGACTTGTTTGATACCATTGGTAATGGCTTTGCACGCATTCTCCTGTTTTCGTGAAGTTTGCCAAAGAAAAGATTTCACCCTCGCGTAAGAATGTATTGATAACCATTCTTGTTTATTTTTCGTAATTTGAACCTGTTTTCATGAAGTTGCTATAAAGGAGACGGTTTCACATGCATTCCGGCCTGTTCTGAGCAGAAAGTTGTTTGAGGGGAAAATCTTTCCATTCAGTTATTTTAGAATTTAAAATTCATTTCCAAATTAGTTTACCATGCAAATACTGTCAAGCTCGCCTTATTGACATCAGTTCTGAAAAGAGGTAACGACATTATCTATTTCTCAGCTGAACTGATGACTTATATTTTGCTACTACAAAAACATAAAGTTTGGTCAGGTTGGCGAGCTATTTTGGTTGACACATTGCAGTATCGTCCTGATTGCTCCAAGGAAGAAAGCCACATTAACTAACTGTCTGGCTTCAGCTTATAGGCCAGCTTAAATAAATCGGTTAAAATGTTCGCATTTCCACACAGCCATCCATGCAACTCTACGGGTAGGATCCGAGTAGTCTTGATGGTATGCAAATTAGTCTTGTCGGCAAACCAACGGGAAGAAAAGTCCCATCCAGATTCGGCCGCCGATGCCAAATTGTGGTATAGGGGCGGTCTTTCCTCTTCTGAAACAGGGCTCGACGTTATGTCAAAAGGATAATTTGAAATTTGAAAAGTATCAGTATACGATTGTGCTAAAAATCAAAATACAATAATGAAAATAAAACAAATTAGTCTCGAAACAGAAACCAAAAATGTTTACCACCTGAAACTTTTGATGCAGTCTCAACATCATGGTTGTACGACTCTGGTCTTGGCGTGTTGCTGATAGTAGCGTATTGAAACGATTGAAATTCTCTTCCATGCAATTCGATTGTAACGGATCGATTTTCAATCCAGAACTGAAATTCCCTATACAAAATCAAAAGCAGGGTCGGGTTGAATTTATTAATCATAGGTGTAAGCAAAATGCCAGTGTCATTCGAAGCTTTGATGTAGTCAAAAACCATTCGAATTAAGAGCGGTGGCTGTGAACGCTTCAAGTAGTAAACACGCCCGCCATTTGGTACAAAGCCAAATCTGAAAACAAGAAAGAGATGTAATGCTTGCATCACGGGTTTAGCAATTGTGCTTTGAGCACAACTCCAAGCTCCTATTAAATGCTTAACCAATCATTTTGCTTCAAGAAACTAACCAACTTTCCATATTTTAAGAAATTCGCGTGTTTTTTCATTTTCAGAAGCCTGGAATTCTACTTTACCTTTGAACCATATCTGCCAGATTAAGTATAACACCCTTGGCAGTTGCGAACATTTCTGATGCTAGCAAGCCTTTTATTATCCAATAAGTATCCCAGTAATAGAATTCACGAAATCGTTGTCCAGGAATTATGAAATTATTTGGAACGAATAACAGGGAATATCTTTCCGGATGTTCGTGAATGGTAGCAATCATCTAAACATATAAATTTATGTATTTTCAGCCATAAACCTCAGCAAAATAATAAAATTCTTTTTAGTACTGTCACAAAATAATATCAGGTAATGCTCAGATTAGTTTGGAAAGCTATGCATTATTTAAAAATTATTAGGATTATCCTTTCAATTACCTTTCGACATAGTATTTTCCAACGACCGTGTAAGTCTAAAGCCCATTGTCTGTAAAAATGATCCTTGATGCGGCGGATATGACCAGGAACTGGAATCCAATCCTTCGGATTACACACTATAAGTTCACTTTCAGGTGGGACAAAATTGTCCTTCAAAAACTTCTCCACTGCTGAACGGTTAGATTTATCTATTGATTCAAAGGCATCGAGAACAACGCCTGAAACACGATGGAATAAGTGGTGAAAACTTAACATCTCCAGCTGCCCTTTTGGAAAGAAAATGGCTACAAGAGCTACCAAAACTACCAAAGCTACCAAAGCTAAGAAGTGCAATAGCAAAATCCAGGTGGTTTGATTATATAAATAAATTGAATTATTATAAACTATAAATAATAATAATAATTATATATATAATAAAGAATTATAAATAAATTATATTGAAACAGAGAGCTTGTGTCGTTTGCCTCCATAGCTATAATGAGGTGTCAAACGTCAGCCTTTGTTTAGAAAACAGCTACCAGTTGGTCAGCATATATTCAGGTAAGAAATATGGAATTACCCAACCACCATTCAACATCAAGTCCAAAAATCAGGAAACAACCTGTATCTTTACAGTTAAGCGAAATCATGATTCCACAAAAGGACGGATGTTAAATTACTGGTGAAGCCCACTGTTAAGATTCGCTGTTTGGCAACCTCCTCTATCTACACAAGCACAGCCGTACCATCACCGTCACGACAAGTTAAACCACAGCTTACTCGGCGCCTTAGTAAGTGGCATATCGACAAATCCTTTGGGATCTTCAAACAGACTATGCCTTCGCAGTACCGTATCAAGAATGCTGCCTTCACCACCTTTACAATAAATTTCACTAAATAAAGCACAGCCATTCTAAATAAATACTAAAACAGACATTCGATGAATAAGTGTGCTTGTTAAAGCCATAGGAAGTGCGACCACTTTAAATTTTGGGTAGAGCGCAGTTCACAGTTTTTACCCAAAGAGAAGCATGGGCCTCAATACGACTTGTACCTCCTGTAGGGAAAGTAAATTAGGTAATATATGCATCGATGGTAAATCTGAGTCAAAAATGCAAAACTGGGTTTTGTAAGACCCCAAAGTGAGGGGTGTTAAAGTTCTCAAATTTAAGCAGAAAGTTTTATCTTGCCTTAAACTATATGATTTCATCACAATAGTGATTAGCCAAAATGGTTACATTATATTACAGTCACGTGGTTCGTCCCACCTTTGTCAATCAACAACAAAGGTGGGTTTGACACGAGCTACAGCTAGGTGGGTTAAACATATAAAGGGTTGTGCGTTCGTCTTAGATTTCCTTGTATATACACGTCCCCTTAGTTATTAGTAATCAGTACATATCATTTAACAGAAAAATATTATACCTATTGCAGGTGTCATCCTCGGTGCACATATAAATAGGAGGCAATGCAAACCAACCCCCATGAAAGCAAATCAAAATCAATACGATATTGACTCTCATGGCACCTGAAAGAGCAAATTTAGTAATGAGAATGGCCCCAAAGTGTCCATGGAATAAGTACAGGAATTAGGAAAAATAACACCTATTACACCACAGGTTGTATATGTCGCAGCGTACAAGCATCTACAACTGTGTACCAAGAGTATCTCATTGTTTTTATCTTTTAGCGTATAGAAGAACAGTGCTAGATCATATTCAGCAATGGACTGATTGATCTGCAGGAGAGACCAGGTTCTGCGGTTACTTTTAAGGCAAACATCAACTCCTTTCAATTAAAGTCTGTGCTTGATATTGTGGTTACTGTTTTCACAGAAAACCCCCATAGTTGTCGATGAGCCAAATAAAAATAAGGTTCTAAGTATACATTGACATAGGGAGTGATCCTTGGGTTCTTATCCCAAGCAACTTTTAAGGAGGCTTGCACCTTGAACCCAAATTTCAAGTTGGCTTGTACCATGAACTGAAATCTAGCAGGGGCATAGATTCGTAGGTTTTAAAAAATTTGCAACAAAATCGTCAATTGTTAGAACAAATCTCAAAACTTTGATCCATTCTCTAGAAAAATTAAGAAATTTTAGTAAAATTACGCCGGAAATGTTTTCAATTTTAAATTCTAAAATCTGTTTTCTAACTGCTTTGGCTTATCCCCTGACCAATACCCTTGCCCTTTAGTCCCAGCAAACAGCTTGTACCTTGTGGTTGCAAGCGGTTGGAAAAATAAATTACGGTTTCGACTGTTAACAGAACTCAAATCTAAATTCAAACCAATTCCAGAATAGCGCATGGAAACAAACTGGTCTTGTCTTAGGCTTTTTCAAGATACACTAATTCAGTCTGAAATTATTTCAACCCCCATACAACTTTAAAGCAACAGCAAAATCCTCAAGTGTTACAGCTTTGAGATTAATGAGACGTTTTAGCGCGAAAAAAGTTTTAAAAATATAGGATATTTGATTCTGATGGCCGTTTGTTAAACAAGTTAGTGTCAGCAAAATAGATGGGACATTAGAAAGAAGCCGCAGCTGATTTTCAGCTTTTTGTGGGTTAGACGCTAGGGGTTTTTTAGCATGTAATTATTTGTTTTTGTTTGCATATGGGATTGCAAGTTTAATGACATAAAACCTGTGTAAAGAATAGCTGTTTGCCAGTAAACGAATAAATTTACACTCAAAGAAGAATTACTAGGTTCGTGGGTGTGCGCATATCAAACTCGTAAACTCGTCCCTAACTCGCTAATTTTCCCTAAACAACTACAGCAGGCGCCGGCAGTCCAATTTCGGTACCGTGAGTTTACTGTTTTTAACACAAAAATACGATTGACAAAATATAGAAAAGTATAAATTTATAACGCGAACAAAACAAATATTTCCATACTTGATCAGTAGACAAAACAAAAGGGCACTTCACAAAAGAGAAAGAAAAAAGGACAATATCCCACGCCCAACTTAAGAGGAACTAAGTTCCCCACCCAACTTACGAAAAAGGGTCCCCTGTTGAACACTGAAGGATAGTTAGAAAAGAGCCGCCGCTCCGTACCAGAAATTTGAGAAGACTGCCTTTTCGTTGAATTTCAATGGCGGACACGACTTAGCTAAGGAACCGAGGTTCCTACACAGAAGGACAATTTTTCATTTATCGTTCATAAAGATAACACTTCATTTCCTTCATTTTAGATAATTTCAAATAGAATTCAAAGGAAATAATAGAAAATAGTTCACACCTGGTTTATGCATTGCTATCGTCAAGTCACAAGGCACAATAGATTAAACCTTTCAACGTTTCTACCAATGTCATTACTAGAATTAATGAAGTTCCGTAAGGTGAAAGTGGATTGCGGATACAGCGGTTTTTAAAAAGTGTACTTCATCATTTCTTGTCCTATATGTGATGTTAAATGTTTTTTTGTTCGCTATATGCTTTCGCCTGCAGGGGTAGTGCCGGATCCAACTTTTAATGTTTAAAGTAGGTGAAGGGAGAAACTTCCAGCACTGAATAAGTGCTTTCTGCAATGATCCGAGGCGTCATCAAGGCTACTGCTGCAGCAGAAGTGAACATGCTGAACATGAAGGGTTCCCCCAATTCCTTGCAAATCTCGGACATCACACAAGAAATTATAATGGCAGGGAGGGGTAGATTCTGATACGCCAGCACCATATTCGTTTGGCGAAAATGACACTGGAGCAGACAGCCACCAGAAACGTTTGAATAGTTGTAGTAGTAGCTAAAAGTCAAAGTTGACTAATTCTGTTAATGGATCCTTCGGATCCAAAATATACGCATATATACGCAGAACATAACAAAACACGATACCCCCCCAAATACGGACCTTACGAATATCCCACCCCGCCACATTACACAAAACAATTACACAGGAGCAGGATACCTGATAGCTTCCCGGAGGTGTTGCTCAGCCTCACGGACCGACAGCTCATGAGGGAGCTGCGGGAAAAGTTCCCGCCGGACAATCATGCAAATTTTGCCCATCCAGTTCTGCCCCTTAGGATCTTTAGCAGTAAGAACTTCGCGGCGGCGGGCCGGTGACATAGCCTGAAGTTCCAAGGCATCATAGCCACAACTCCAGTAGGTGTCACCCTGCACCGCTTCAACCAAATAGGCTACGCCGGTGTCATGTAACCAACGGCGGAACTGAGGACAAGAGGCGGCCTTCGCCCGAATGACGTCAAGCATTATGAGTGCTCGAATCAAGGAACCTGGACCCGTTTTTGCGTGCCACATTTGCCGCAGAACGGACTCTTTAGGAATCCATTTGGCCATGAATTCCTCAGCCAAGTATTTGGCTTGGAAAGGGCACTCCATGGAGGCCACTACTCTAGCCGGCTCCTTGACGCCGAAGAAATCTTCGAACTTACGCCAGTGGTACAACTGTTCAGAGGTACCAAATTCTTCATCCCCCCATTGGATGTAAACGGGGTCCTGAGAGCCAGAAATGGGATCAGGCTGGACGATCCACATGTTGGAGGCCATATTAGTAGGGCCCTTAAACCAGACGACCTGGCGAGTCCTCGCAGCTTGGTGAGGCTGGTTGTAAGAGTGCGCCCAAACCTGATTAACCGTATCCTCCGCTAAGGTAGCGAGGTCCTTAGTAATTCTAGTGATAAAATTCACGTACTTAGACGGCGAACCACGAGCCATCAGATAGACAGGGTAGATGTTGATAAACGGGAAAATTTTGGCAGCAGCAGCCGCAGTGGCAGCCCAGAGATTGGAGGCCTGCCCCACTAGACGGAAAGAATCAAATTCCAACATACCCCGACGGTAGATCGGAGGGAAGTCCAACTTAACAGTCCAGCGAAAACGGTCCAAAGTTGGGTACAGAGATCCGTCTGAAGTGACAAACTTGTGCTCCGTAGGGGTGCAAATCACCTCTGCGCCCGGAAAAAGGTTCTTAATGAGCGACAAGAAGTTGTCATAAACATTGTGCGTCACCGCAAAAGGAATGTCGTTACGACGAAAAACGCCGTCCCAGTAATTATAGATGGCGATAAAATATGGATTTAACGAAGACCCGTCAATCTTGGACTGAAGGTCCGGAAGACATGCTATCTGCCAATAGGGCTCCGAATGGATCCGGAAAGGAACCATATGCGGATAGTGGTGAATCAGGTAGTGAACACCAGGCCAGAAAGCTTCGTCGACCACCTGCGGACCAGTGAAGCGCTGAGTGCCACACGGCAGCTGTTTTTCCGGATCGCCAAAGTTGGGTGGACACTCGTTGAACCTTTTCAAATCTGGGGGAATCTGAGCCAGACCCCGTTCACGAATGATCTTAGTTGCCTTATACGGACCTGGCGGAGGCAGGACAATGTACCGCGGAGGCTGATCAGCGACAATTGTAGGAACTGTCTCAGAAGAAAGGGAGCCCGCTACCAATCCTGTCAAATCCAGAACCAACTTACGTGGAGACAGGAACTGAGACTCAGGCCAAACAATCTGCCTATCCGCGGGAAGACCCTCAAACGGTGAAACCTCATACGGTGAAACCTGAAGAGG
>JASAND010020894.1:0-11685 GCA_030248195.1 Trissonchulus latispiculum | reverse complement strand
TCATTTTTCATCATTCAAGTTCACCTTTCATTTCAGTCTTAACTTACCTACCTTGGACTTTAACTTACATTTAACATTCTAGAAACTTTACCTATCACCTGTCAAAATGATTAATTACCTGTCAAATTTGATTGATTACACCGGAAGCGGCACCTTTGATCTTTGATTGACAGGAACAGGTGCGAGTAGGTCCCAAAAACTATATAAGGCCGCAAAAATCGGGCACCTCGTCAGTCTGACTCGTGCTGTCGTCGTGAGCGGTCGGTTTTTTAGCTCTCTTACTGCGCTCTAATTAGTTAATTAATCGTGTGCAAGTGGTTAATTACTGAGTAATAAGTTAATATCTAAACTTGAAGTTAATAACTGTTTGAAAGTACATAAAAAGGCAAACTTCGGGGCAAATTCAATTCTAACTATTTACACTATAACTAGATAATTCAATTCTATTCTCTTTCTATTCAATTCTATTCTCATTTCAATTCAAGTTCATATAAACAGAAAGTAATAAAAGCACGAAGTTCATAAAAGCGACTAAGTGCATATAAACGACAAAGTCAATAAAAGCATTAAGTTCATATAAACGATCAAGGACATATAAACGAAGGTAATTGGATATTTGAACGCAAAGCATTTTAGCTAAAGAAAGCATTTTACAATATTATTTAGCAAACGGTCAAACTATTGTTAAGCCAAGCAACTATTAGCTAACTCAGAAGTCTATATAAACGATCAAAACTTTGGTAACTCGTCAGTTTGACTTATTCTGTCGTCGCGAGCGGTCGGTTTTTAAGAGCTCTCTCTCTCGATCACTAGAAGCAGTTCTTAAAGCACATAAAAAGCGAGAAGGTTAATAAAAAGCGCAAATTATCTTGAAAGTTAATAAAAGGGAAAGTTAATATAAACAGTTTTGAAAAGGACATATAAACGGAAAGTTCATAAAAGATATAATTGAATTTAGAAGTTAATAAAAAGAGAAAGTTAGTAGAAGGACATATAAACGGTTGATTAATTTGATTCTTTTATTTTTGATTATGGCTTCGATTTCTCAGTTGAATGCGGCCATTAAAACGGGTGTTTGGAAGGGAAACCCAATGATTACCCAGGGCCTAAGAGACCAAGCCATCTCCCTAATTAAAACTGAGTGGGATGGTAAAACTGTAATCGGGACCGACGAATTTTGGACCTACGCCCAATCCCTTCCTGAGAACCTTCCTCCCCGCTCTGCTAGCACAACCCACTCCTGTCCCACCTGCCAGGAAACGTTCCCCACTTTGGTCGAGCTTAGGAAGCACAAGGCAACCCACTCTTCTAGACCCTTATTCCATTGCCCCAAATGTGAGAAGTCATTCACCGAAAAACATAATATGACCCGACATTTCAAAAAATTCCACCCCGACGAAGCTCCCTCTTATGAGTGCCGAAAATGCGGGTTCAAATATAGAACCTACAAAGGCTATCAGGGACATCTCAGAACTCACCGGGAAGCCCCAAAAACCCAGGATCCCAGAACTCTTAGGCAAACCCACTTCTCCAACCTTCCAACTGAAGACGCCCCCAAATTGACTAGGAGTATTGTAAAGGACCTTACCGAGGACCTAGCCCAAATTTATAGGGAAAATTGGAGTCGAATTCGGACTCGTTACTTTGTTTCCTCTGGGATTCAAAATAGGTACAATTTCAGGATTTCTACTCCCACCGAACTTAAACCGTTAACTAAAATTATATTCAAACTTCAAAGGTGGCAATTTAAATTTAATCTTTCTTTTGGATTCGTACTCAGAAATATTGAAGACGGGGAACTCAGATACTATTACCCTTCCGGAAATAACCGGTATTTTGATGAGCCTATCCACATTTCAAATGAAGGAGATCTGGGAAAAATATTTTACGAGTTAGACAGGGGAGACATCCTTGAGTGGGTTAGGCAACAACGTCCCAACACAAAGTGGACAGTCCTCCAAATAACCAATGTATGTTTCTATATTAATAAATTAATCTCGTACCCTGTGGGTGAAGCTAGGTATCTGCCAGATTATGTAAAAAATAATCGAGGTCTCAATGCATTGGTGAAAAATGATCACACTGGACGGCCATATCAGGACGAAAAGTGTTTATTTAGATGCTTAGCTCTAGGCCTTGGATCAAAATTGAATGCATTAGAAGAAAGAACTAATGAGTTAATTGAACAATGGGTACAACCTGGAGAAGAGTTTAATGGGGTTTGCCTTGAGGATTTGGATGAAGTTGAAGACAAATTTGATATAGCAATAACCGTTTACGAATTAGGACCTACAACTGAGGAGGCCGATGAGGAACCGGAAGATCTTAATGAACTTTTAATTAGGAATCACGAACGGGATCAGGAAATTACAGATGTTGCAGCCAAACTGATTCGAAGACCTTTGGGAAAGAGATCCCGGAAAATGGCCATTAATATTTATGAAAACCACTTCTCCTTCATTAAAAATCTAAATAAGTTTACCCTTACCTGGAAATGCTCCAATTGCGAGAAACTTTTTCATCATCACGGAAACTTCATGCAACACTCCATAAGTTGCGACAAAGGCATAAAGCATATCTTCCCTGGAGGAGGCGTCGGTCCAACGAAAACTATCCTACAAAAAATCAGTGAGTTAGGAATCCCGGTGCCAGATTGGTACTACCCCTTTAGAATAGCCTACGATTTCGAGTGCATGTTCAAACCAACAACAAGAAAAAGCGGTCCAAAATTGATTTACGAAAAAGAACTAATCCCTGGATCAGTATCTGTTGCCTCAAATGTCCCTGGCTATGAAGATCCAAAGTGCCTAATCACTACAGGGGATCCCTATGATTTGGTGGTCCGAATGAAGGACTACATGGAAGAAATAGCCGACAAGGCATACGAACTTTTAAGGGAAATCTATGAGCCTACCTTATCCGGATTAGCCGAACACGAAAAACTTCTAGCCGACTTCGAGGAATGGCTTAAAGCGGTACCCACATTAGGATTCAATTCAGGAAAATTTGATATGAACCTTATTAAATGTTGTTTAATTACAAATTTGCTCCTCAACGGCCAAGACATCAATTATGTAGTCAAAAAGAATAACAACTACATGGCCCTCTGTACCCCCAAATTGTACTTCCTTGATATCACAAACTACCTTGCCGCTGGTACTTCCTACAAAAAGTGGCTTAAAGGTTTCAAAATTGAAGAACAGAAAGGAGCCTTCCCATACGAAGCCTTCACTTCCCTCGAGTTTTTAGACCAAGGATTCCCCCACCGTGACCTCTACTACTCAACTTTGAAACAACAAGAAATTTCAGACGAGGACTTCATAGCCGTTGTGGCAGCATGGAGGAAAAATAAATTTAAAACTGTAAGGGATCTCCTAATTTGGTACAATAATTTGGATGTAGGCCCCTTCCTTCAAGCGACAGAAAAGATGGTGGACTTTTGGAAAACTATGGGAATTGACATGTTCAAAAGTGGGGCTATCTCTCTACCTGGTCTGGCATATAAACACATGATGAACAAAATTCCCAAACATACCATTCTTCCCCTTTTCAGCAGATTCACCCAAAATTGGCATAAATTAGTGAAGGACAATATAGTGGGGGGTCCTAGTTTGGTATTCCACAGATATCATGAAGCCGGTGTTACTGAAATTACAAATGGGTTCAAAGTTGCTCAAATTTTCGGGTTCGATGCAAATGCCCTATATCTCTGGTGCACTATGCAAGAAATGCCCACTGGTCTGTACGCCGAATGGAAACCCACAGAAGATGGGAAATTCAAAAGGTGGCTACAAAAAGGGCGCAAGGAAGCTATGTGGCTAGAGTATATGGCAAAGGCAATGGGAGTAAGAGTAGAACATGGATACAATGGCGGGCAAAAAAGGATAGGCAAAGCAAAAGTAGATGGATGGGTTGCTGAAAAGAATCTAGTTTTACAATTTCATGGGTGCTATTTCCACGGTCATGGGTGCCAATCAGATAGAAATCAGGATCCGAAAGATAGAACGAAAAGACGGGATAGAACAGAAAGGGTCTCCCAGGCAATTAAAGATGGAGGTTTCGATTTGATTGAAAAATGGGAATGTGAATTTGATAAAGATTTAAAAGATTCCCCGGATATGCAAGAGTTTATGGAAGAACACTTCAACCTCCCTAAGAAAAGATCAGTTCTTACTTTTGCACAACTGATAACCCAAATTCAGGCGAATAGATTTTTCGGGTTAGTTGAGGTAGATATTGAGGTACCTGAGGAAAAGAAAGAGCATTTTGCGGAAATGACCCCTATTTTCAAAAATGTAGACATTACTAAGGAAGACATTGGGGATCACATGAAAACTTTTTGCGATTTGAATGAGTTAATGGCACAGCCTAGAAGGGGTCTAATTGGAAGCTACTTTGGAAAGAAAATTCTCCTAGCCACTCCCCTAATTAAGTGGTATCTAAAACACGGGCTAAAAATTACTAAGATTTACCAAGCAATTGAGTTCAAACCTAAAGCTTGTTTCAAAGAGTTGGGAGATGAGGTAACCTACCATCGATCTGCTGCTGATTCCGACCCGGATCTAGCACTCAAAGGGGAAATGTTTAAACTTTTAGGAAATTCTTACTATGGCCGGACGATTACAAATCTAGAAAAACACCAGGATGTAAAGTATTGTCAAAGGTCGGGAGCCAGCAGGGAAGTAAACGGGTGGAAATTTCGGAGATTAGATGATTTAGGGAATGGGATCTACGAAGTTCAATCGGCAAAGTCCAAGATTGTTTATCGACTTCCGGAATTAGTGGGGTTCTTCGTTTATCAATACGCTAAGCTTAGGATGCTTCAATTCTACTACGATTGCCTTAAACCAAATTTGTGGCCCGAAACTTTTCAACTTTGTCAGATGGACACAGACTCACTCTATTTTGCATGCTCTTCTAAAAATTTGAGTGATTGTGTTCCCATTGTAAACGAACATAGATGGAAAAAGGCCCTCAACGATTTCTTTGTTCAAGACCCTAGCCAAAAAAGAATACCCGGTTTGTTCAAAGAAGAATGGACCGGAGATGGGATTATAGCACTTTGTAGTAAAACTTACCTTGCATGGGGAAAAACAAATAAAGTCTCCCATAAAGGAGTGAGCAAGGCCCTAAATAAATATGGTCCTGAAGATTTCAAAGAAGTTTTAGAAACCGGTAATACAAAATCTGGAGAAAATCGTGGACTGAGAAACATAGAAAATCAAATGACACAGTACTTTCAAACTAAAGATGCCCTTCCCTACCTCTATCCTAAAAGGAAAGTGCTAGCAGATGGGGTGACAACAGTTCCTTTGGATATATGAGTATTGTATTTGTTTTATCCCAACAGCCCTCTTCAGGGCTAATTGTATATAATTGTATATAAATACGCTGTAAAATGCTGTATATAAACAAAAAACAAAAAATTAATAATATAAAAAACCCAAAAAAAACCATTAATGGGCCGACGCCGGGTCCCAAGCCCCGGGGGAAGAACGCAGAGGGGTGGTAAAGAAGGGATAAGGGTAAAGAACACAAGGAAAAGAAGGCGAAAGGGTAGTGACGTCTAGACCACCATCTAGACATGACTAACTTCGAGTACATTACTCTGAAGCTCGGTGTACACTCAGTGTATGCTCGGTGTTAACTCGGAGTCAATTTAAAGTGTTACTGAAAATCAATAAAAGCACTAACACCAAAGACAAAGCGACATCAAGTCTATAAAACACAAACAGCAAAGACAAAGCGACATCAAGTATAGTGAAAGTCAATCAGAACAAACATGTCTACTTGCGAATATTACAAACCATACCAGTGTGGCACTTGTGGCCAGACGTTCACCAGGGCATTCAACTTACAGCGTCATGTTCAAAACCTTCATAGTGCCCAACCAGAGTATGATGAGACCGAATCAGAGTACGATGAGTCTGAATCAGAGACGAGTACCGAATGTTCAGAGAGTAGCGACTCAAGTTGTGGAGAGATCTATGAGCCAACTGACATCGGTAAATTTTGGGATGAGCTTGTCAAGCAGTCCGAAGAGAAGTTTGAAGGTAGAATAACTAGGTTAGCAAATGAGTACCTCGCAGACGGTCATGATGATGTTGAGGCTGAAGTAGAGGCTTACAATGAAGTCAGACCAAGGATCCGAGCTGAACTCAATAGGAAAATTTACTTTCACATCCAACGTTGTAAGGGGTTTCTCGATGATCCAATAATTGATGAAATTCTGACCAAACAAATAGAGTATGAGGCAAAGTATTCCACAGCAGAAGCCCTCAAACGCGCCATAGAAAAGAACTCCAATTTGAGCACAATAGTACTACCTGAAAAGACGGTGGACCAATTTGATGAACAGGAGCAGGAAGAATAAAAATTTATTAGTTGGGAGTATGTTCGGAGTAGGCTCAGTGTATACTCGGTGTTAACTCGGAATAGGTTCGGAATGACTCAAAGCACAATGACAAAGTTGGTAATAAGACAAGGACCAAGGTCTATTCGGGCAAACAGTTAGGAAAATTAAGAACACAACAGGTTAAGTGTAATTTAGGAGTGACTCAGAGCATGAAATTATGGTAAGGAAAAGTTGAGGTTGGCCTGGAAAATTGTGTAAAGTAATTGGAAAAAGTATGCTCTAGCAAGATCGGTGTACGATAGGAGTGACTTGAATCCAAAGTCAACGCAAACTCATAGAAAATGGCATGAGGCAAGACACAACAAAGCGTAAAATATGTGAAGATCAGTAAAATGGGTGACTGGAGGTGATGCGTAATTCTAACCAAGGTGTGTTGGGTCTAGATTTGTAGGTCTCGTCGAAAGGAATCTAGCGGTGTTTGTTTCATTAAAATCGGTTGAGGATTAGGAAAGTTAGGGGTGGTCAAAGAATGTCCCTTATAAAAAGTAATTATCCATTAATCAAAAAATGACACCACCAAATAACACCTGTCACTTAGTCCAACTTTAAAAACCACTGCTGAAAACTTAACACAAACCTGTTTGGAGGGGGAACGTGCATAAAAATAAAAGGAGGACTGTTAGATTCAAAACTTAAACCTTCCTACCACTTGCTCACCTTCCCAACAACTTACCTGGCCTAATTACCTCACCCGAATAATTACCCAATTAACACAATTAGACTAATTAGCACTTAACACCAAATCCCCGGTAGCCACTGAAAAAAGTATATAAAGGTGAAGAAACTTGGATCCTAGTCAGTTGGCCCCGAGTCGTCGCAAAGAGCGGCGGCTCAAAAAAGAAGGGGTAAAAATCAGAAAAAATAGTGTGCATGTGTGATGTGTGCCTGTGGGGTAAGGGGCGGAGTTTGGATGTTGTGAGAGAGTCGGATGTTGGTTTTAGATTGAAACGGTACATAAAAAGGAAGCCGAAAGGACATAAAAGCGGTAAGTTTAAAATTCAAGAGTAATTAAATTCAACTAAAAAGTTAGGAACAAAAAGATCACGTGACAAGACAAACTGACCAATCAAAGAACACACCATTGCTCAAAGCTATCAGACATGCAAACCTCAAAAACACATAAAAGCATTCAACTTCTAAACATTAAAGACATAAAAACAGCCACCAAAATCCTATCTTATACCCTTGCCCATATGCATAGCTATCACTTACCCATTAGTACTTCATAGCCGTTGTAGCAGCCTGGAGAAAATACAAATTTAAGAATATAAGGGATCAGCTAATTTGGTATAATAATTTGGATGTAGGGCCCTTCCGTGAGAAAGGGACTAGGGGGAAGAACACAAGGAAAAGAAGGCTCAAGGGTGGTGACGTCATACAGTGCAAACCTATGCTCAAGGGGAGGGAGGGAGTGGGAGTGAAAATTTGGGATTGGGATTGGGGGTCGAAATGGTGGCCCTATACTACTAATAATTGCCTGATGCTGCACCAAGAGTATATAAACCCTTGAAGTTGACAATAATGTCAGAAGTTTAGTTAGTACAAATTCATCAAAAATCAAGTAAAATGGTCGGCAATTTAGTGGAGTTGAGTAAAATGAACATGATTTGAACAAAAAATGAACAAACAAATGAACAAAATATAGATCAAAACTAAGTCATAAATTATTAAAAAAAATACAAAAACATTGCATGCGCCGGACTAGGTACTGTATATATGTATATATTGTACATATGTATTTGCTGTAAATAATGGCTTGAATAAATATAAAAATGATAAAACAAAAAATACAAAAACATTGCATGCGCCGGACTAGATTAGGTACTGTATATATGTATTGTACATAGGTTAGGTAGGTAGGCAGATTAGATTAGACTAGGTGTTGTTCTAGGCTTGTAGCTAGGTTAGTTAGGTAGAAACTGCAGATGAGCCAAGTCGATAGATTAAGTAGGTAAAGGTACGTATGCTAGGTAGGTTAGATTAGGTAGGAGTCCGGTAATGGGCCAACGCCGGGTTCCAAGCCCCGGGGGAAGAACAGAGAGGGACGGAATGGAAATAGGACAGCTATACCATAGAGAAGGGAACTTGGGTTGTCAAATAAAGTTGGATATTAAGGCAAAGGGAGAGTTCAAGGAATTCAGAGTTTAAGGAATTTAGATGTGGGGATCAGGGAGTGTAACCGGAGTAAAGAGCGAACAGACCAGAGGTGTTAAGACAGTGAAGTAATGTGGCAGTCTGGAAAAGCTTGTATGGGTGGGAGGGAATATCTCAATCCAATGATTGAGGTGCGAAATGCCCCTACTATACTACTTTGGTCCACCCAATCTCGAGATAGATGGGGTGGTACCGAGGATAATAATAATGATGAAGGGACATACCCAGATAATAGGGTTGCCTTTTTGTGAAAAAGCGCAACCCAATAATAACAAGCAAATTGGCATGAATGGCTTGCCGCTGCATTTTACCCTTGTAAACGAGACAGCTCAATTATCCCTGTCGAATATCTCGAAATCCCTAATTTTCCGGAAATTTGGATTTTGGTTTCGAAGACAGTGTGGACGAATTTGCCTATGCCCACCTTTTGAGTAAAATTGGAGACAAAAATTTTTTGGTCCAAACTCCGGGTTTTTGTGAATTCCCGGATTTTCAGTTTTCGGCCGTAACTTTCGCTAAACGCATTTCCGGTAAAATGCCGCAAAAAGGAAAGTTGTTCTGCTGTTTCATTTCATATAAACCACTTTTGAGGATATCTTTCAAAATCCGGAATTTTTCTGGGCGAATAACTCGAAATCCGTAAATTTTCGGAAAATTTCAATATCAGCTTCGAAATTAGCGTGGTCGAATTACCTACTGACCAACTTTTAAGCAAAATCGAAGACAAAAATTTTACGCTTCCCTTTACCCTTTTACCTTCCCATTTTGGTCACCCTTTACCAGTTTCAAAAATTCGGGTATTCGCCATTCCCGGAATCCGGGAAGTATCGGACTGTCCGCACTTCCGAATGCACTTCAGTTCCCCCTATACCCACATGCAAAATTTCAGCCCTATTGGTCAACCCAATCAAAAGTTAAATGGGGACACATTCGGCAAGAAATAATAATAATAACGGACATACCCAAAGAAAAGGGCTGCCTTTTTTGTGAAAAAAGCGGCAACCCAATAATAATGGACATACCCAAATTAAAGGGTTGCCTTTTTTGGTAAAAAGCGGCAATCCAATAATGATAAGGGTATGACACTAAGCCTAGTCTCTGTTATCAGAGCTTTGCTCTTTTCGTTAACGACAGACCCCCCCTCAACAAACTAGACCATTACTTCAAAGAAATTTGCATGCTATGTTTGTGTTATAAAGTTCGCAACAGACGCTCATTGAACCAACTGACTAGTTGTGTTTTCGAGCAAATTAGCCTACGACCACCTTTTGAGTAAAATTGGAGACAAAACATTGCTGTATGCAAGCGTAGCGCTTAAATTTGTTTGACGCCATGGGTCCAATTTGTGGGGGGAGGGGGAGGTCGGTCAGCCGTTAGCGAACGGAGCATAGTTTTTCTCTGATAACAGAGGCCTAGTGTCTGTACATACTCTTATTATTATCAAGAGTTTATTATGCATTCTTGGTTACAGTGTTGTACCATATGCGTGCACATGGGACGGACATTTCTATAGGTAGGTGTGTACCTATGCAACATGGAGGAATTTGCTCCATTTGCATATGGGGACTTATACAGACTGTCCGTAACATGGACATGTTTATGACTAATTATATGTTCTACTCCAGCGCTTGATGCATTTCTATTAATTTATCATACCCAACATTAACTTGAAACTTAAATATTATATATAACTTTATACGTTATAAGTTAAACAATGAGCTGCACACTTTGACAAACTAATTTTCGTAATTCAATGCACACCGCTTTTAGTATTGCTAACGTCATTATGTATTGGTCTCATATTCTTCTTCGCCCGCAGTTCAAATTAATGACCTCATTTGCTGCGATACAAGCATTTTCTAAATATAAATCATACTGTTGTGTTGCTTCGACAACTTGTTTTGTTCCATTTTAGTAGAATGAGAGAATTTATCAAAGGGGACTACAATTGCCGGTGCCATGACCCTTCAGAGATCATCAATATAGCTCATTGTTTGGCTTGGAAATCACGGCCAGCAGAGCTCCCCCCATTTCAATGATTATCCACCTCTTATCAGATCTGTATTTTCAGCCTAACCCTGTGTGAAAACATGGTGTAATGTGGGTAATACGTCCCCGCTATCATCCCCTTTCCAAGTCCCTTTCAACCTTTAACTTTCGTAGTTTTCCTTAAAACGCCCTAAAACTCCCCCAATTTCCCCTTAAATATTATGTGGCTATGATTGTTTGGAAGCCCGATCATTTTGTATTGTTTTGTATGTAAAACTCCCCTTAAATAACTTGCAGTGCTAACTTTATGCTATTATTGTAAAAATCAACGAAAACCTTCAATTTTCCTATTTGCGAGCGTAAATTTAACATTGCAATTATGTTGGCTTAGCAAAGATAGACCCTCCCGTTATCCTCTCCTTTTGTGATCACGCGACTAGTTAATCAGTTGGGAATTTTCAACTGTAGCGTTCGGTCCATCTGTTGGGGGCCCATCTCGTAAACTTTCTTTGCGCTTGTAAGTTTCCTTTTATTTTTCTTTTTTTCAAAATTCTACTACTTCTATCTTTTCTAACTCCCCCCTTAACTTTTACAAATTCGTCTTTTCACTTTCACTTAATTCCTAACTCACTCCCCCCTTTCCACCCCCCCTTTTAACGGGATTGCCCCCGTCCCCTGGGTCTATTTTTATTAGCTAACCTCTACTCCCCAGCTTTGTTAATTCCTCCCTTTCCCCCCATAATTGCTGGTGTCCTTCCCTACTTCATTGTTACTCCTGTTTTTATTTCCTGTTATTAATATTTTGTGAGTAGCCCACTTCCATTTGCTTATCCCTGCTCTGGGTCGCCCAGGCGGGATTTTCTGTTGTAATTCCTTTGTTTCCGCCTATTAAATCGCCCAGTTGTCATTAGTTTATTTTTATTAATTTTTATTAACTTTACTTAACTAGATCTCTGATCTCTGCATTAGCTAGCTCTGGGAATAGCCCGGGGCTTATTTATAATTGAGCTTAAACTTCGTTGGCGTCCCCCACAAATTATCCTTTCCCCCTTGGCGAGGAGCAAGTCGGTGGGTAGAATAGCCGCCTGGACTCAAAGATCTCCACCCGCAGTCGACGGTTAGCGTTC
>JASAND010020893.1:0-103693 GCA_030248195.1 Trissonchulus latispiculum | reverse complement strand
CAAAACATATGTGCATGGCACAGCAATTACTTTTAAACTAGGCTAAAGCAATTACGTCTGTATGTCTTCCCTATGGGATTCAAATTAGAAAACAGTCAGTTTATATTTTGCACTAGTACAGTCCAGCGGCTATGAAATCGTTTGGTTTTGCTACTATGACTTGCAATGGTATCCACAATATGGGTGAAGTACCCATGGAAAAAACGGTTGTGGCACGCTTTCCTTGTGGAAATACTGCTCAAGAAACCTATCACGTTCGAGCCCCCGTGCCATTTCAACAGTTGACATCTCGCCAACAAGCATATTTTCAGGTGGCTAGGTCACAGAATGGGTTTGAGTGGAACTCTAGTGATACAGTACCGGCGAATTGGGAGGTGATGGACAGAGTCTGTGAATTTATGCGACAACGTCGGGTGTACAAGTCGGCAATAACCAAGGGAACTGCTTTGTACAAATGAATGCATCACTCTACTCTGTGGAATGACTTGAACATTAACATTTATGACGCCGAGATTGACATGGAATATCCGCCGCACATGGACGACGTAGAAAGACTGCCGTGGTGTGCCATTCACAGCGCTAAGTCCATGTGATACCGACGACATTGCTCCGAACACAAAGCTGCTCAGCTAATTCGAGAATTTTTGAACTGCAACCAGTGATTTGACTTATTATTGGTTTTATCAGCGTTTTAATGTTATATTAGTTCCGTTGTGCATTCTGTCGTTGTATAGTAAGTACTTTTGTTTGTGTAGGGTGTTTGTTGCACAGTAGTTTTGCTGTACTGCATGTTTGTTGTACAGTGTGTTTGTTGTGCAGTGTTTCTCTGAAATAAAAGACATCCGCCGCTATGGGCAATTCTAGCAGTGCTAGCTTTGTTCACAGTTGTAACCTCAAAAATGCTCCAAAACATATTTGACCATTGGTCACTAGCGTCACACAGGAGCGAAATTACGAGGACATTTTTAGATTCTACAACCCCGAAAACCCCCTAGATAAAGTTTTTCGGACGAAAATGGACAAATTTGAAATTTGACCTTGGGTCGACCGAGGTTCCGGTCATGTACAGCACGCAACACAGCACGGAGCTTTGATCCTACAAAAATCTAAGCACATTTTTGAATTTTACGACCTCGAAAACCCCATAGATAAAGTTTTCTGAACGAAAATGGACAAGTTTGAAATTTGACCTTGGGTCGACCGTGGTTCCGATCATGGGTCAACAGGGGCCCACAAGGGTCCACAACCTCAATAAAACGGTCCACATACCACTCCAAAAAGGGGGGTCCACAACTCCAAAAACCCCCTCCCAAAAGGGGTCCACATACCCCTAAAAAGGGGGGTCCACATCCCCAAAAATCCCCTCCGAGAAGGGGTCCACCACCTCATAAACCCCCCCTAATGCGACACCATTTTATCACCTATTACTACTGTTGTCTTCTCTAATCTTCTCGTAACCTTCATAGTAATTTTAAGCTCGTACAGATGGATTGTAGTCACAGTGGGTAAGATTCTGGAGGTCTTCATTTACTAGCGGTATATTACTGACAAATTTCGAAAATTTAATAGTCAACATCAAAAATGGCAAAAATTGCAAGTTTTGTACGGTTTTTGGCAAAAGTAGCGAAATGAGCATTTTCAGAGATTTCTTGAGGTTTTAAAACTTGCTGAGGGTCTCGATCTACCCTTGTTTGCCTCCACGTTATCGTATTGTAAGAAATGAAATTGTCGCTTCAGCACCTGAGACTCGAAAACTTCGGGCCTCGGGTGGGATTCGAACCCACAACTTTCGGATTAACGCTCTGGCAACTGAACTACCGAGGCTACACCAAGCTAGAAGGAGTTCGTATCCAAACTGTATGTTTGTTCGTATGTTTGTAGCATGGCTGTTGACTGCCGCGGCTATCCGTGTGCACAGCTGATCGCATATTTTAGTTTAAAGAAAGGAAACAAGGAAGGAAAGAATTAAGGGAAAGAAAGAAAAGAAAAAGAAAGAAACTATAGAAAAAAGAAATCCTGTCTACTGAATAATTTTAAGCTTTTGTCATCAATTATGCAGCTGTCACTTTTATTTACGTCAACCTTTGGCTTGATTGGCACCTTGCTTAGTTTGTTTCTTTGAGGACTCCCTTTTCCAAAGTTAGCAACAATTTAAGGGGCATAATTTTAACAGCAAATAGCCCGAGACATTAAGGCATGACCTTTGAGTGTAACTCAATACTCTTAGTCTGTCAATCAGGTTTAGTTGGCAACCAAGAAAGTGGAAGAAATAGGAAGAAAGAAAGAAATGGTGGAAGTTAAGGTTTGGCTCTGGACCATGTTTGATACGATAAGTGGAGTAACGCCGAAATCCTTCTGTCCGTTTGCTAGTGTCAGTGGGATGATTCGGAGTCACCCGCAGAGGTTCTCGTCTGAAGGGGATCGACGGAACAAATTCATATTACCGGAATCTACCTAAAGACCTAAACTGCAACCTCGTTTACCGGTGAATCCTAACGAAGACCCTTTTTAAAAAAGCTAAAGCTAACGCAATCTTGTGCCAAGAACCCATAACAAGTCCCCTCTAACTGGGAAGTTTTTACAGCAATCCGATTGACTTGATCTGATTTCGAAACAAATATTCAAATTAGACATTCAAAGTTTATGTAATAGGAAACTAGTTTAACCAAGAATACAGGGCATATTAGACTGTGATTGCTGGGAGGTTCTCTGTTAACAGTTATTGGTACATGTTGTGCACGCTAACGGCTGCTCCCCCCACACACGTGTATGTTCGCTTCAAATAAATTTGAACTCTAAATAAGTTTGAATCTTTGCGTTCTAAAGCTTGAAGCAGACACAAATTAGACGCACGTGGTCGTTGTGTTTTTGAGCTTTAACACATAAAGATACAGCGAATGAGCGTACAGAAACGTGTACTGTTTACACATTTGTGGGGGGGAGGTCAATAGGTACACGTTTGTGTGAGGGTCAACCGTTAGCGTGCAGAGCATGTACCTTGAGTTTATAACAGAACGCCTGCCAGCTGCCACACACTTATCTACTATGTACTTTTGTAGTCACCAGCAATAGAAGCCTGAGGTACCTTACGTCCTTTCTACTTTTATGCGCGGTGGTTTTATAACCATTTGTATGTGTTTTATGCATAAGGGTAAGATTCTGGGGGTCATCATTAACTAGCGGTATATTACTGATAAATTTCGAACATTTAATAGGTCAATATCAAAAATGGCAAAAAATTGCAAGTTTTGTACGGTTTTTGGCAAAAATAGCGAAATGAGCATTTTCAGAGATTTCTTGAGGTTTTAAAACTTGCTGAGGGTCTCGATCTACCCTTGTGTGCCTCCACGTTATCGTATTGTAAGAAATGAAATTGTCGCTTAAGCACCTGAGACCCGAAAACTTCGGGCCTCGGGTGGGATTCGAACCCACAACTTTCGGATTAACGCTCCGACGCTCTGGCAACTGAACTACCGAGGCTACACCAAGCTAGAAGGAGTTCGTATCCAAACTGTATGTTTGTTCGTATATTTGTAGCATGGCTGTTGACTGCCGCGGCTATTCGTGTGCACAGCTGATCGCATATTTTAGTTTAAAGAAAGGAAACAAGGAAGGAAAGAGTTAAAGGAAAGAAAGAAAAGAAAAAGAAAGAAACTACAGAAAAAAGAGATCCTGTCTACTGAATAATTTTAAGCTTTGTCATCAATTATGCAGCTGTCACTTTTAGTTCATCAGCCTTTGGCTTGACTGGCACCCTGCTTAGTTTGTTTCTTTGAGGACTCCCTCATTTTCTCAAGTTAGCAACAATTTAACGGGCATAATTTTAACAGCAAATAGCCCGAGACATTAAGGGATGACCTTTGAGTGTAACTCAATACCCTTTGTCTGTCAATCAGGTTTAGTTGGCAACCAAGAAAGTGGAAGAAATAGGAAGAAAGAAAGAAATGGTGGAAGTTAAGGTTTGGCTCTGGACCATGTTTGATACGATAAGTGGAGTAACGCCGAAATCCTTCTGTCCGTTTGCTAGGGTCAATGGGATGATTCGGAGTCACCCGCAGAGGTTGTCGTCTGAAGGGGATCGACGGAACAAATTCATATTAACGGAATCTACCTAAAGACCTAAACTGCAACCTCGTTTACCGGCGAATCCAAACGAAGACCCTTTTTAAAAAAGTTAAAGCTAACGCAATCTTGTGCCAAGAACCCATAACAAGTCCCCTCTAAGTGGGAAGTTTTACAGCAGTCCGATTGACTTGATCTGATTTCGAAACAAATATTCAAATTAGACATTCAAAGTTTATGTAATAGGAAACTAGTTTAACCAAGAATACAGGGCATGTTAGACTGTGATTGCTGGGAGGTTCTCTGTTAACAGTTATTGGTACATGTTGTGCACGCTAACGGCTGCTCCCCCACACACGTGTATGTTCGCTTCAAATAAATTTGAACTCTAAATAAGTTTGAATCTTTGCGTTCTAAAGCTCGAAGCGAACACAAATTAGACGCACGTGGTCGTTGTGTTTTTGAGCTTTAACACTTAAAGATACAGCGGATGAGCGTACAGAAACGTGTACTGGGTACACGTTTGTGTGGGGGGGTCACTAGGTACACGTTTGTGTGAGGGTCAACCGTTAGCGTGCAGAGCATGTACCTTGACTTGATAACAGAACGCCTTCCAGCTGCCACTCGCTTATCTACTATGTACTCTTGTAGTCACCAGCAATGGAAGCCTGAGGTACCTTACGTCCTTTCTACTTTTATGCGCGGTGATTTTATAACCATTTGTATGTGTTTTATGCATAAGGGTAAGATTCTGGGGCCTTCATTAACTAGCGGTATATTACTGATAAATTTCGAAAATTTAATAGGTCAATATCAAAAATGGCAAAAACATTGCAAGTTTTGTACGGTTTTTGGCAAAAATAGTGAAATGAGCATTTTCAGAGATTTCTTGATGTCTTAAGCTTGCTGAGGGTCTCGATCTACCCTTGTTTGCCTCCACGTTATCGTATTGTAAGAAATGAAATTGTCGCTTCAGCACCTGAGACCCGAAAACTTCGGGCCTCGGGTGGGATTCCAACCCACAACTTTCGGATTAACGCTCCGACGCTCTGGCAACTGAACTACCGAGGCTACACCAAGCTAGAAGGAGTTCGTATCCAAACTTTCGTATGTTTGTAGCCTGGCTATTGACTGCCGCGGCTATCCGTGTGCACAGCTGATCGCATATTTTAGTTTAAAGAAAGGAAACAAGGAAGGAAAGAATTAAATTAAAGAAAGAAGAGAAAAAGAATGAAACTACGGAAAAAAGAAATCCTGTCTACTGAATTATTTTAAGCTTTGTCATCAATTAAGCAGCTGTCACTGTCAGTTACAGCAGCCTTTGGCTTGACTGGCACCCTGCCTAGTTTGTTTTTTGAGGACTCCCTCATTGTCTAAAGTTAGCAACAATTTAAGGCGCATAATTTTAACAGCAAATAGCCTGAGACATTAAGACATGACCTTTGAGTGTAACTCAATACCCTTTGTCTGTCAATCAGATTTAGTTGGCAACCAAGAAAGAGGAAGAAATAGGAAGAAAGAAATGAATTGAAAGAAAGAAAATAAAAAAGAAGGAAATAAAACAAAGACGAAAAGAAAATTTATACTGAAATGTGTGAATAGCTGTAAAGGCTATTAATGGCTGGTTTAGCAATATCTTGATTTAGGTTTCAGCTTAAACATTGACTAAGTTCCTAGGAAATTGATACTATGAACCGGACACCTGTCGTGTCAGCAAATGCATAGATGCTTATTGCCCTATCATTTTTAAAGTGTGAACCAAAAGCATTAACCTAATTGCATATAGTCACCGCTTTTATTAGATTTAAAACAATACAGTTCACTTTATATGCTAGTTGATATTCAGAGTGAAACATGGACTATAGGATACACTAAATGTGGTGCGTTAATTAAATAGTCATGATGAAACGATTCTGTTAGTTAGTCTTGCTTAGTCTTCGTTTTTGGACGGCTTACTTTGCTTCTCGCTTCTCCTCATCACCACTGTTGACGTTGTCGGAGTAATCGTTATAGTCGTGGTAAAAATAGTTATCGCATTCGTCCCATATGCGACAGTGACAAGTAGGATAGCGTTCGGGGTTAAAATCAATTTCAGGAGTAGCATCGTATTCCAACCACGAAGCCATCATTCCACACCGGGAGGAGCATTCGTTTTCATCTTCGGCGGCAACTTAAAAAATACAAACGTACAAGCTTCATATTATCAAGAGCACATAACAAAATAAGAGCCTTAAACTCTTACACTACAATGCAGTCAACAAGCGAGGGATGCTCGGTTTTGTTCACCTCCACCCGCCCCGGAAAGTCTCGAGAGAGTGGATCCAATCTTCAACTAAGTACTTGCTTTCATATAAAGGCGTGACTGCTCGCTGATTGATTCACTAATTAGTTCAAACCTTACGATTGACATTTTAATAGTAATGTTATTTAATTAATTATTACGTAATTAATGGATTCGTAACTTTGCTGCACTTTCTCAACTCTTTTCAATGATATAAAAGCTGTATCATAAAGTCGAACCGATTGTTATCGCCTCTAAGTGGTGGTTTGGTGGATCTCCGGATGGACTGGCTCTCTGGTTGCACGGGTGCGAAATGGTAACCCCTGCTCTTCCTTTACCAGAGAAGGCATATCTTGTGCCCTCCCAAAGCCAGATCAGCACCCCCCCCCCATCCGATCGACTATTCGATGGCCTTTTTTGTTGCTGGTCCAAGTTGACCCGCCGTTTGGAACCGGCTCCTTTTCATGGCGGGAAATGCTGAACCAAACCCAGGGTCTACCCAATGACCTTGTGGTATCTGCTCCTTCAATGTGACGTTCAGTGTGCTATCTGGCACCACCACGAGTGAGTCGGCTGGACGGTCAGTCATATACGGTCTCTTGCGAATGTTCCCTGGTCCTGTCCAATGTGCCCAACGACTAAACCCCAACCCACGGCGCCCCGTTTCCGCGGCGCCGCAATTGCCCTTGCTGCTACTGCTACGGCTGGCACCAACCGCAGCCACACCACAGCTAGCCCCTCGCCCTCATGTCTGTCCGTCTCAATCCCATCCATCCCTTCCCAAGCCCTAAAAGGACCTAAAAATTCTGCAGTGGAATGTAAACGGCCTTAGTCCGCCCAAAAAAGTAGAACTTGGGAAAATCTTGGCGTATAGCAAGTACGACCTCGTTGCCATCTATGCAGACTGCGCTCAATAAAGTCACGGACTGATCAGTTAACAAGAAAATGAAAATCAATGTCGAAAAGTGTGAAACTACTGTTTTCACTACTTGGGACAAAGAACAGTCCTATCGACCACGTCTCTACCTCCAAAACCAGCAAACCGAAACCATTCAACAAACATCCAGTATTTCTGGGAGTCTGCTTTGACCCAATCTTGTCATTCCGTGCTCACATTGACAACGTCATCCAGAAGATCAGAAAGCGCACAAATGTCCTCCGTGCCCTTATTGGAATTCGCTGGGGCTGCCAAGAAAGAAGATATGTATATTGTCTATCTGACCTAATAGCATGATATAATATCAGCTCAGCAATAGAATACTGTGCAGCCTTTTGGATGGGAACAACTGCCTTCTCGAACTTAGCTTGACTTCAAACAGATCGAAATGCAGCTTCACGGATAATCACTGGCTGCCCATCTACATCGTCCGCAGACCTCACTAAACACGAAGCTCATCTCATCCCACTCAAATGTTGTGCGAAATAACATGTCGGGAGGGCCCCTGAGCGCTGTCGTCGCCTGCCTACTGATAATCCGGTAAAGTCATCCAGCGGAGGAAGGACCCGCCAGCGCCTGTCCAGCCAGCCCCGGAGGGACCTGGGAAGGGCAATCCTCCAAACCCTACCTACCTGCCACCTATCAACGGAAGACCTGAAACCTACAGGCGAAATCCCACCATGGATGTTTCCTCAAAACCTGGAGATTACAGAAACTGACCCTCTCATCCGTGTTAAATCGGCAATCCAGGCAGCCATGAACCAGTCGGCTTTGCTTGACGTGGAAATTTACACCGATGGATAAGTGGAAAAAGGTAGATTCATGAATGGTAGTGCTAGAATCCAGATAATCCACAGAAAGGCCATGCTGCGTAACATCTCCGAACCGGCCTTCAAAGTAACCTCAAGCTACAAAGCAGACTTGGCTTTGCATATATTTCTGCAATGGCTCCGGCAAGTTAACCGGAAGACAGAACCATCCATATCTATATCGATTCCAAATTTCTGGTTCACAGACTCAGAAATGGCCCTGCAAAAGCTGTCACTGTCACGGAGCACAGTATTTGGAGTCTGCTGTGTCAGTTGGTAGCGGCCGAGTCTAGGACTAACCTGCTCCCCGGCCATCAAGCCGTGACCGGAAATAACTGTGGGCGCCAGCTGGCAAAAACGGATTTCAGCGTATCCCAGACCGATACTGCTATTGACCTTCCTGTGGCCCAGAACCAACTGCGGCGTCTCCTCAGAGATGAATGGAGATCAACCTTTAAATCTGACTGCCTAGATAATATTCTCCCTCCGCATTCTCAACACCTAGAGGTCTCCCTTAGTTGCTCGGATCGCTCCATTTTGTCACAACTATGAATTGGCGGGTTTAGTCCAATTCTAAACTGGTATAAACATAAAATCGGGGCGGTAGATTTGCATGACTGTACGTTTTGTCGCGGGACTGCAGATAATCTACGGCACGCCCTCCTATTCTGCCAAAGGGGTGATGCTGCCCGCTTGCCGTTCCTGGGGCCTGGCCCACTGGACGCCATTTGGTCCTCTCCGGCGCAGGTTATTGCTAGCTCATGGAATGCGGCCGGCTACCAGCCGTCCGGGCCCATTGATTCATCAACGGCCGGAACCAATCATCATCATCTGACCGCCTGGATAATATTCATATATTCATATATTCAAGGGACACCCCCTTCCCTTGACAACTTTTATGGGGATTCTGAATTTAAGAAACGGGCGTCAATGTTGGACGGGAAGTTAACTGTTCAGAAAATGGTACTTCTTTTCAAGGCATTGGATATGGATGTCTTGAAACAGTTAACAGCGGGTAACTTAAAATAAAAGCATTTCCGAGCCATAGTTTTATGAGAAGAAATTATCCCTGCACTGAAAACGTTTGATTGATATATAATATTCCGTGTTTTGAAAAATTTTAAAAAATGCTGTTTTGTGAAATTCGGGGTCCGAGGGTCCCGATTGGTGGGCTGCGATGTACTAGACATAGCTGTCAGGATAATTCATGCTACAACTAAATCCAAAGACATGAATACACAATCTGGAATTCAAAGGAGGCAGTTTTGGACTACACTGTTGTCGTAATTTAGAAAATTTTTGAAACCGACATTTTTAAAATTTTCTATAAACGCTCATTTTTGCTCCCAAAAAATTTCTAAACTTGTGGAAGATACAATGTAATTTTTTATATCAGTGGAACCGCCAATTCAAGGACTACGGAACCCTGGAGTTAGAGTGATCATGTAAGCCTTTGAACTAGAGCAGTTTGCAATTCTTTTCGAAGACCCCACTTTCAGCTGCAAGAAACGTTGGAACTCGACGATTTTCCTTTCTTTATACAAATGAAATTTTTTTAAAAAAATTTTAGGGGCCTAACTGAAAATTCCACTTCCAGGATACTGCAGCTCATGATATTAACTACAACCTTATTAACTACAACAACACCGTTTATCGATAGATTTTTGGCGCAAGAATAAGATCACAACTTTTTTGTTTCCTATGTTTCCTAAAACATTAAACGTTAAGCGTTAAAATCAAACAAAAATTAAAATATGCCACTCAAAAAGCATTACATGTGAAAATGAGTGAAATCTGAGACGGTCGAGAAATGGACCCGCCCCTTAGCTGACTTTATGTGAATCTGTTAGCCTCAGCACAACTTACTGCTGGCATTCGTTATTACCTGAGAAACAGCCTTCGGCAAATCCTGAAATCAGAAGACATTAAGCATCGTAATTTTCCATAGATAAAGTTTTAAACTTGTTTATAACAATAACAATAATAATAACAGCAAGACTTTTTACTATGCAATGCTGATGTCCGTTTTGGTGAAATTGTCGCATAATGAAATTACTCAGTCATCAGCTCCATTACACATATCAGCAGTGCAGATAAATTTCAGCTCAAGCACATTTCAACTATTGAGTACGCAAGTTGCATAAACAGTGGCGAAATCTCTCAATTCACAATTTCATTTCAGTCTAGAAATTAAGAACACCAAGCTGTGACTTACATCTCTAAAAGAATATTCTTAAAACTTAAAAATTTATTTAATGGTTGCAGATGTAATTGATTCCGTTCCCACTAAACAGATCAATCTGGCTTGTAGGTTTCAGGTGGAGACCCCGAAATTGGAAGAAGACTTATTCCTTTAGTTGTATTTCACAGATGTTAGTCTTTATTAAGGACAAGAAGAAAAGTTAGATGCAATTCCAACGATCAGGGGACCCTACCAAAATCTCAACTGGAAAGTTAGTTCAGTGTTTAAGCAACATTCATTTATGTTAACGCTAGGCTAACATCCTTGGTTTTGAAAATTTTAAAATACTATACAATCGATACACATGACTTTTGCTTTGAATTCCAGCATTAAATATACCTCGTTTTAATCTCGGAATAGCCATAATGATTTCTGAATAAGCTGATTTACTTCAACCCAAGTCAGTTACAAATTATTACGCTGTTTATGAAACAAAAATTGAAGTTATTTGTAGTGACATGCAATACTAACTAGATTTTTTGTTTCTTCAATTCAGCTTATTTTTGACATTTGGTTCTAATGCTGTTTTCAACTTTGCTATTGAGATTGTCTGGGCCCCAAAACATGTTTAAGGTGCTGGTATCGCTTTGTGTAAACTTGACCTATAGGCTTTATTTCTATATGAAAGTGGATGAAATTTTGCAAATATACTAGTTTGGTGCTCTTTAACATTCTGGGACCAGTCCCGAATTTGTAGGTGCAAAGATAAGAAATTTCTAGTTTTTGCCATACTTCTCTCAGTACATAATCGATACACCGGATTGGTTGTTATGGCTGGAAAGAGGGCACCAAAATGAACATTGTTGCTCTGACAACCTTTGAGCTGTCTCCAGTGGTTAAGTCAGTATAAGCCAAAAACGATTTTTGGGGTCCAAAATTGGCGATTTTCGAGGAAATCAGTATTTTGTAAATTACTGCCAAATCTTACGGACAATTTTGATCAATTTATACTCAATCGATACGTCGTCCAATTGCACATTTTAGCAATGCCTATTCGCTGGAGTTCGTTCCTTTATGCTAGAGATTTGGCCGAAAAACCATTTTGTCAAAACTGCGATTATTTTGTTTTGAACATCGATTTCTCAAAAACTATTCAATGGATTTGCCTGATATTTGGCTGGATGAAAATTCGCCCTATGGCGGAGGGACATTTTTCTTGGTTTGAGCTAAAACGTCTCCAGTTGCGAGAAAACTGAACACAAAGTTGCGAAATTTCGTGCCACCGCACATTTGCCGGATTTTCTGGAGTATTGAGACTTGTTGAGTCAAATCCAAAAAAATGTCCCTCGGCACACATGTCCTTCATATCATGGCACAAGAAGAAATTTTGGCCGCTTCTACAGTTTTGAGAAATCAATGTTCAAAAAGTGTTAGTTTAAATTCAGCCTGTCAGATGTCAGTATGTCAGAAAATTTTAGCTATTTTGTTGCTAATTTTGCTAGTTTCGTAGGTTCATATAAATGTACAACAATTTAAGGCTAAGGGTATAGAACTTCATTGTAGCTACTAGTGTGTAAAAGCGCAAAGCCAGTAGAAGCCAGAACTATTAGCTAAGTGGTCTAGAACCGGGGTTTTTATACTACTTGTACAAATTATAAGCTTTAAAACGATGTATAAAGCTCTTTCCAACTCCAAAAATTGCGAAAGTTATAGCGTTTCAAAAAATCACCACAAAAGCACTGCACAAAAGGATACCAGCACCTTAAGGGGGGGGGTCCACTTTTGGCCGATTTTTCGACCATCTCCGATTTTGCGCATTTTCACATATTTTGCTATCCGATTGGTATATTTTAACGAGTTTTGAAATGAAGGTCGGATCTCTTACGGTTAGCGAGTAATTTCACCTCAAAGTTGATGTCAGTATGTGTTAAACATAGGAAACGGAAAAAGTGGTGATATTTTCCGTGCGCCAGAGAAATCTCGCCAATGACAAGACGGAGCACTTCAACGTCCATCTTATATCATAAATACGATCTAGAAGGGTGATTTGTAGGAAGCAGAATTTTAATTTAGGCCTTCAAAAAATTTTAATTAATTTTTTAAGTTTGCGAACAGCCAAATTTGACTGTTTTGGAACGTTGGAATTGGGGGTCAGCAACTTTGGTGAAATATTCTGAAAGCTGTAAGGCCTAATTAAAAATTCTACTTCCTACAAATCACAGCTTATGACAAGACATTTCGAACGATACCAATTGATCCTGGTTAGCTCTGTCCGATTTCGAGATTTCTCTGGCGCAGAAATCTCAATTTTTAGCAAAATTTTGAAAATTCCCGTTTTTTGGCAAATAACATAGAGCTATGACAACACAGATCTATAAAATGTTAGACTTTCTATTTGCGCACCATTATTGATGACTTTAGGTCAAGTTTTGGCACAAATGGTGCAGGTTAGTGTACCCAGTTGGTCGCTGGGGTTAAATATGGGGGGTCTGACAACCATAATTTCAAAAATAGCGATTTTTCAAATTTTTCGGAATATATATGTTAAATTTTATATTAATCGAAAGCTCTCATTGTCCTGAACATTTTTTCTTCTTGGACCATTGCCCGCAAATGCACCAAATTCATGTTATCGGCCGTTAAATTATTTTCTTTTTCAAGGCTTTCCAGGGCCGGTGCTACTCCCTAAAATTACTAAATAAAGTAATAAAGAAAAGTTTTCCCACTAAAAGCTACCCTAACTTCTTTCTTTGCATCAGATAACAAACATACAACCGAATGAAGCTCCATTCTCAAGGAAGTTCAGGTGTAAAGTGCCTTTATTTGCTGCGACACCGCCGTTTTCACTTGTTTTCAAATTGCATGCAATTAATAGCAGGTTACTCGTTAAGTACTGAACGAAACTACTCGAAATTGAAACTCGATATGCAGGACATATGTGACAAAATTTTGTGTGAAAATTAGCAAAATCCGTGACCATAAAGTTTTTCATGGTGGACACCCCCCCCTTAATGGTGCGTCCACAGTTAATCAACTCGGCAGCATGTCAACTTTACTCCCTCTAATTAGAGTTGCTTGCAGTTAGTCAACTCAGTTTCTGTTCATTTCTTCATGTTCGACTCTTTCACAAGTCATCCCCACTTGGTCAGCTTCGTTTCTACTTGGTCAGTCAGGAGACCTGCTCGGTGTGATCTAATGTGAAGATCCAAAAATTTCTTTAAATTCTCACGATCTGCAGTCAGACGTGCTACCACTACCCAACCGAACTATGAACTGAATTCCATATCAGTTGTATATCATCTTTCTTACACCTGCTTCCTGACTTCAGTAAGCGCCAGAATAAATTTTTGAGATATTTTAGAAAAATGTCCTAAACCACACATCTTACTCCAACAAAAACTTAGGAATGGAAAAGCAGTAAAACTTCTACAACTTCCGAAAACATAGAAATGGTTAGTTAGTCGCATAATTAAAAAACTGTCCTCTATTCCAGGAAATGCTAACAGTAACTGTGATACCTGAGAACAAAACAATCGAAAGGAGGAAACATATTGTGCCTTCGAGCTTCATTGTCGGAAATATGCTGAAACAAATTTAGTAACTGATATACGTAGTACAAAACGCACTCCTACTCAATAACTCCTATTCACGCTGTGCTTGAGCTTCAAATTGCTGCTGCAAATTTGTTGCTTTAAATTGTTACTGTCTAACCACCACAAACTCGGTTGAATAATTTTTTGGTCCAAGTTTCGGTGATGGCAGGCTTTGTTTATAATCAAAAGTTTTGGTCACGTTTTCACAGAAAAAATATTCAAAAAATTGCTAGCTTTTTACCGTGCAATAATTTTCAATAAAATGTTCTTAAGCCACTGTGCTTCCGAAACACAAGGCATTATCAGTCAACAATATCAGAATTTAGCATTTGAATTAAAAGGCAGCTAAACTTAGACACAGAGTCACTTTGTTTTGCGAAATAGCCAGATGTAAGTCTACGTGCCCAATGTAAGCAAACAAGCAAAACGGTTGTTTCATTTTTCAGGATTCAAACAAACTGAAGCGAAATAGTAAATATAAATTAATGATTGTGGTGGTAATTCTTCTGGGAAACATCAACTTTGACCTCCAGCACATATTTACTTCATTATTTGGCTTCTGTACTGGCTTAGTGCTTCAAGTGTCGCTTAGGAATTGTTGTTGTTGTTGTTGTTGTGGTGGTGGTGCAAAATGTTTAGCCAGGAAGATTGGTCAAAAACAGCTCAAACAAGTTACCAGAAGGAGTCTCATTAATTAATACGCTATCTTTTTGTGGATAACTAAGTTTGCTTGTTACTGCTGGTTGTCATTTTTTCCAATTTATTTAATAATTTCTTACAATTCAAAATAGCTTCGCCTAGTGCAACAGTTACAATTACGAAGCAAAATCAGATTGGAGAATGCGGGTCACACGAAAACAATATTTTACTCAAACTATGCCTAGAAACATCCAGGATCACAACATTTCAACAGTTATTTATTTCAACATTCAAATGACAAAGTAAGTATACCCATGATAGTATAGTAACCCCACTCCACTAGTAGATCGGCAGATCTTATGTAACTTTTTCCTGGCACAGCAGAAACGCCCAAACAAAAGCTAAAGCACAGTTTCACCTGATGCATAACGTACCTCATGTAGTCTTGGATGCAGAATGCTAACAATCACCACGAGGAGGCTGTTTATATAGGATGCTACCACATGAATGCAAATTGATTTCATTTTTAAATTATTCAGTTTAAGCTGCAGTCGTTATGAGTATGATGTTATTTACTGTATTTCAATGAATTATTCCAATCATTCATTCCAAATTGATCTATTATCCATTCCAAGTTATGTAAGCAAAATTCCTACCTGATTTATTTGTTTTGCTTTATTGCAGCAAAGCCAGCTAATCCTAATATCTATGCAGTTAATTTTTGGTGCTTTATGATGTTTCCCATTTATGAATTGCAATCATTATACCGTAACTGGTAGGCTGTAAACAGATTAATCTTAGTTAGACTGGAGAATAAAATTAAAATGCACTGAATAACCTAACTGAATTGCACAAAATCAATAAAATATATTCCGAGCTCTCTAAACGATTTGAATTTGTCAATCTCATCATTGCAGCCCCTTTAGTATGATTTAACCAAAAATGATTCTCAAATCAATTGGAATCTTTACGTGTTAGGCTCAGCTTTTAAATTTAACAAGATGGATAACTAAAGCATTCGAGCAAATGTGAATAAACAAATACCGCATTAAATGTAAACCCTTAGTAACAGAGAGATCTCGTTGAGCTTTTAAGTATTCGTTGAATAGGCTTCCCTTGGACCCGTAAAATGATTAGTAGAAACCCTCGGCGGGAAGGGGAAAATGGTGAACATTTAAGACATTTTCAACGTCGCATGCCTTTAGCAAGTTTTAGCAGTTTTCTGAAAACATTTTGCTCTGTACGAAAAAACAAAGTTCACTATTAGGCTATCACGAGAAAGCTATTTTCGGATTAACTTATTCCTGTTTAGCATAACCAAGAGTACATTACGCATATGTAATAAAACTAGTATTTTATCACTGTTATAACAATTTTTTGATAGTAGCTTTTACGCGGGCTGCTATAACCTGAGGAATTACTCAGTGAAAGTCGTTCCCATTCTTACAGCCGCATCTAGTAACTAGGGACAAATATGTCTAGCAGTAGGTTACGAAAATGGCCTAACCAGAAGAGAATTGGGCCCTATCAAGAAAATAACCTAAAAGGTGGTTGTTGAGTGTTTGTTAAGTTTTTTAGTGTAACGATCTCATGGCCATTTTATTGCTCTGCGTCAGGTAATCACTGTACAAAAGTTCTCATGTTCATAATCATTGTTCATTACTGTAATGTGCCAGAACTGCCAGAATTGCCTTCCAAATCATATGTCCAAACTATCAGGGTTTGGACTGGTTTTGCCTTAATCCTGTTTATGCGGCCGTATTGTGGTCCTTGAATCACCTGAAGTCAATCGTCTGAATTATTAGGCTTAACAAACAACCTATAAACGGGTGATTAGGATGAAAAGGAGAGCCTAAATTGAACTCATTCTTGCCCTGACCTTAATACAACTGGGGAACCTTAACCTTAAAACTGTTCTGATAAGAAGGCTGACCATACATTTCCCGATGACTATCAGGGCTTGTCTACCCCGTCCCAACGTATAACTGGCCTGAGACCTCGCTTTATGCGTTTGATAGTAGGGAGGCTGTCTATACGTTTCTGGCACTAGATCCTGAATTTCCTTCTCAAGCTGCTAGATCTGACTGCTTATAAGGGGCCCACCATATCCTCTATTTACGACTCCGCTCACGGGATTCTCAACTCCGGCTGAGTGGGTGAAGTGAGTAGGCTTGCTTTCCTGTATCACGACAGCAAACCTAGACCCATAGGGGGCCTTTACAGCACCAACTGCTTCCCGTGGGGGCCTATATGAGGAATTCTGAGCATAGCCGTGCTCTGGGGAAGCGGACAACGTTAAAGGCCGGTTCTGACCTAAACTGGGACAGGGTCCATAGTTACCATTCCCTATAGCGGCCTGAGGAGGGCGGTTCCACTGTTGGCCTTGCCGCGAGAATTACCCTAATAGCTATTTCTGGGGGACCTCCAGGACCACAGTTATATCCCTGATTTCCCTGATTTACCCTGTGTAAACCACTGCCAGGAGAGTCTATACTGGGCTCTGGAGTGTCCGGGCCGACCACAATTAAAGCACCGATAGTCACTAGGAAACGGCCTGTTATCCCCCTGCTTGTCGTTATCGGGCTTACGTGTGCCAGATTTGAGATCCTTAATCTCAGACACTAGCGCGGTAGTGCACAGGACAAACGAACCAACTGTGGCCATCAACGCTGCGGTAGAGGTCCCACCCACTGCGGTTTATCCTCGGGATTCAGTTCTGGAAACGCCGGTGTACCCTCTCCAGGATTCACACCCTCTGCTTTTCTGGCCTACTGCAATGCCTCATCATAGTTTGTGGTAGTTATAGGAACATGTGGTTTCAGGTCCCTCCTCAATCCAATGAGGAAAAGCCTAACCTTTATGGCTTCTACGGTGCCGAGTTCTGCCTCATCCTTCCAGGCTATGCGGGCGTACTTAATTAATCTAAGCGAAAAATTTGAAACGGGCTCATTCGGTCCCTGCTGCATCTGAAAAAACTTAGCAGCGGAACTTTAGAAAAAAGCTTTCTTTAGACTTTAGAAAAAAGAATCTTTACAGCACCGTCCCAGTCATCCTTTTTGATGGTTCCGGGAGGAATCGCTTGAAACATTTCGGCAGCTCGGCCACAAAGAGAAGATGAAAAATGTGTCACCTTATCCCTAGCAGTCATCCTGAACCTTTGAGCGTGCGCGTTATACCGCTGCAAGTTCTCGTCGAAGTGCTCCGCCATATTGCCGGAGTAGATGGGGACGCACGAGAAAGCGCTAGACATCGCTTGGACATGTAAATCATCGCTCAGTTGCTCTGAAACTATCTGAAGACCGTTAAAGCAAGAGCTGTAGGATCCTGCGAATCTGCACCAGAACCAGCTCCTGAACCACCATATAACACGGGCCCTAAGGGGTTGAGACCTAATCCTCCACGACCAGTCCCATACAAACTCGAGCCAACACCCGTTCAAGGGGGATTTGACCCAATATGTCCACTGCTAGGATAATGCTGCTCTTCATCGGAGACAAATCCGGCTCCATCATCATGGTCACCGGCTGCGCTTGGGTCGGGATAAGTCATATTCTGAAGATCCAAAGCCATCTGGTCAATAACTCCCATCCCATTCTGAATCTGTTCTAATGTGCTAAGGGTTTCTGGGTGAGAGGATCCACTAAGTAACACGAAAAAGCAAGAAAGCTAACACACACTAACTGCAATAGTTAAAGCCTCACTGGGGGCTCCAGAAAACATCTGTGTAACAAAAGGGATGAATAACAGAGGTTGACAGCGATGAGATGAAGCTCTGCTCTTAGGTCCAAGGCCTAAGCTAGCCTAGTGTGGGTCTAACTTAATCCACACGGTCCGCCTTTAGGGTTCGTGAGTTCACTAGTACCTCCTAGAAGTAATTGTCAAGGGAACAGTTACGATATTTGACTGCCACTCACAGTTCGGTACCAGGGCTCACTGCACAGACGAAGAGAACCTTAAAATCAAAACAACCAACTCGAAGATACAAGACCAGGGCTCCGTATGTGGACTTCCTTCGGGTTCACTATCGACAGTCCAAGCTTCCTAAGCACAATCCCACGGCTGAGAGCAGTTGCAGTAAAACGTTACCTCCGAATGGTTAGACTCAACAAGGGAACTACAGCTGTGAACCAGGAAAACTTTGCTAAAACAGTACTGAATGTGACATTCCCGACACTGATGAAATGGTAGGCTTAGTTCGTTCTCCGGCACACTCATATCACTAAAATCGCTAAGGCTCCTCTCTTCCTCACCGTTGATAAACTGTATATGCTCCAGACTGAACAATATCCCGAATTCGTCGACTCAGCGGTTGTCCTATCCAATCGAGCACCGACTACAACGACATAAGCTCTGATCCTAATGAACTATTTACTATGCCAAATTACCTTACAACAGCACACACACAAGATCAACACACTACAAATCTATTGCAAGAACTGATACTACTGGAATCCGTTCACCGCTTATCAACTAAACCCAACTACTATGATCAGTCACAGGTTCTTACTCCGAAACCCAGGGGAAAATCTAGAGCTGAGGCTTAAGAAATTTTGGTTAGATTAGTTATTTTAGCCTACTGGTTGCCACACACGCACACTCGGTCACGCACACAATCAGTACTTGTCTTTGAACTGCTAATGGATTCGCAGCCACACAACTATTTGCCTATCGGGGGTCGAGAGGGGGTAGTTCCCTATATTGTCGCTATATATACCTGAAAATATGCACACGTCCACCCCCGCCCCACCCCCCCCCCCCACCACCCCACCCCCCCCACCCCCCCACTTAAACTTCACACGGTCTTAGAGAGAGAGAGAGAGAGAGAGAGAGAGAGAGAGAAAGAGAGAGAATTTGTTCGATTGTAAAAGAGACAATAGAAATGAAGGCAATCAAAGAACAGACCATTCTGGAGAGACAGGCAGCGTACATTTTTAACAGTAAATTTAAAAGTTAACAGATTCAGAACAGGGTCTTCTTTCCTTCACTAGAATCTACTGAACATCCAACCCACGCTCAGTACCCAGATGTGACGGTCCTAGATTGGATTGTGAGTCCCTAAGTCAAAGGTAGGCTCTCACAAAAGTTCTAAGTGCTAGTTCTGCTAGATGTAGATGCAGATAGAAACTCAGCAAACTGACGATTAAAGGCTGATTTCCCGGCAGCACGGACAGAGCAACAATGAATAACAGGGCGGCAGATCGAAGGCAGAGAAAACAGGAGAGTCCATGAGTGATCCAAACGGCTTCTCACACACACTGGCAGATCAAACTGGCCAACGATCCGGGACACGGGCTGATGTCTGGGAGAGGTCCAGGACGGCCGGAAGACCCGTCGATCCACTGTATCTGAGAGACTAGCAGAACAGAATAGAACAACGCAGAGCAGAACAGAGCGGTTCCAGACGAAGCCCGTGGCTAGAACTGAAGCAAATTGGTTAAAACCTTGTCGGTTTTGTCCCAGATTGCGGGTTTTCAGGGAATTGGGCACTTTTCTGACTTTCTATTGGTCATTTAGGTTTAGCTGATATTTTCATACACAGCTAATTCGAGTTTATAAATCCCGAAAACCGTCGAACAGATAACTTGAAAGCTAGGGATTTCAAAGCAGAGAAACCATATTGGAATCGAGAAACAACAAAGAGAAACCTTTGCAAAAGTAAAATTTTCCAGAGGGGATTTGCGTCAGAAATTCCCCACCTTCACTTGAGGGGGTATAAATTTTAGGGCTTTGGGTCCGAGTGGCTAACAGCATTGACCCTACACTTTTACAGCGTTTTTGATTTCTAGTAATTTTGTCCTGAAATCCATTTCTATAGGTTTCAATATTGTTTGCCAAACAGATGAAGAAACAAAAGGCAGGCTGATGAGAAGAAGAAAGTAAGGAAGAAAAAGTCGTAATAACGGACAGGGGTCTAGAAGCCCAAGATGAAATAAGCTGCACCTAGACGATACCTAAGTTCTACGTATCTTAATGAATAGTTAAGAATCCTAACTTTTACCCAGTATTAACTTTAGTTAACATTCTTTCTTTCTTCTTTTTAGGGGTGACTTGTTCCCCTAAACAACGGAAAGGAACCCCCGTGGAGGGGTTCCCCTCTGTCTGGCCTATGCGTGTTACTTTTCAGTGAGGGAAAAACTAATTACTAATTAAGTCACAAGCTATACATATGTAGACAATTATTATTAGGTAGTTTTTCAAATTACCGACAGCAACAGCAACTGAACATCCAACCCACGCTCAGTACCCAGATATGACGGTCCTAGATTGGATTGTGAGTCCCTAAGTCAAAGGTAGGCTCTCACAAAAGTTCTAAGTGCTAGTTCTGCTAGATGCAGATAGAAACTCAGCAAACTGACGATTAAAGGCTGATTTCCCGGCAGCACGGACAGAGCAACAATGAATAACAGGGCGGCGGATCGAAGGCAGAGAAAACAGGAGAGTCCATGAGTGATCCAAACGGCTTCTCACACACACTGGCAGATCAAACTGGCCAACGATCCGGGACACGGGCTGATGTCTGGGAGAGGTCCAGGACGGCCGGAAGACCCCTCGATCCACTGTATCTGAGAGACTAGCAGAACAGAATAGAACAACGCAGAGCAGAACAGAGCGGTTCCAGACGAAGCCCGTGGCTAGAACTGAAGCTAATTGGTTAAAACCTTGTCGGTTTTGTCCCAGATTGCGGGTTTTCAGGGAATTGGGCACTTTTCTGACTTTCTATTGGTCATTTAGGTTTAGCTGATATTTTCATACACAGCTAATTCGAGTTTATAAATCCCGAAAACCGTCGAACAGATAACTTGAAAGCTAGGGATTTCAAAGCAGAGAAACCATATTGGAATCGAGAAACAACAAAGAGAAACCTTTGCAAAAGTAAAATTTTCCAGAGGGGATTTGCGTCAGAAATTCCCCACCTTCATTTGAGTGGGTATAAATTTTAGGGCTTTGGGTCCGAGTGGCTAACAGCATTGACCCTACACTTTTACAGCGTTTTTGATTTCTAGTAATTTTGTCCTGAAATCCATTTCTATAGGTTTCAATATTGTTTGCCAAACAGATGAAGAAACAAAAGGCAGGCTGATGAGAAGAAGAAAGTAAGGAAGAAAAAGTCGTAATAACGGACAGGGGTCTAGAAGCCCAAGATGAAATAAGCTGCACCTAGACGATACCTAAGTTCTACGTATCTTAATGAATAGTTAAGAATCCTAACTTTTACCCAGTATTAACTTTAGTTAACATTCTTTCTTTCTTCTTTTTAGGGGTGACTTGTTCCCCTAAACAACGGAAAGGAACAACCGTGGAGGGGTTCCCCTCTGTCTGGCCTATGCGTGTAACTTTTCAGTGAGGGAAAAACTAATTACTAATTAAGTCACAAGTTATACATATGTAGACAATTATTATTAGGTAGTTTTTCAAATTACCGACAGCAACAGCAACTGAACATCCAACCCACGCTCAGTACCCAGATATGACGGTCCTAGATTGGATTGTGAGTCCCTAAGTCAAAGGTAGGCTCTCACAAAAGTTCTAAGTGCTAGTTCTGCTAGATGCAGATAGAAACTCAGCAAACTGACGATTAAAGGCTGATTTCCCGGCAGCACGGACAGAGCAACAATGAATAACAGGGCGGCGGATCGAAGGCAGAGAAAACAGGAGAGTCCATGAGTGATCCAAACGGCTTCTCACACACACTGGCAGATCAAACTGGCCAACGATGCGGGACACGGGCTGATGTCTGGGAGAGGTCCAGGAGGGCTTGAACACCCGTCGATCCACTGTATCTGAGAGACTAGCAGAACAGAATAGAACAACGCAGAGCAGAACAGAGCGGTTCCAGACGAAGCCCGTGGCTAGAACTGAAGCAAATTGTTTAAAACCTTGTCGGTTTTGTCCCAGATTGCGGGTTTTCAGGGAATTGGGCACTTTTCTGACTTTCTATTGGTCATTTAGGTTTAGCTGATATTTTCATACACAACTAATTCGAGTTTATAAATCCCGAAAACCGCCGAACAGATAACTTGAAAGCTAGGGATTTCAAAGCAGAGAAACCATATTGGAATCGAGAAACAACAAAGAGAAACCTTTGCAAAAGTAAAATTTTCCAGAGGGGATTTGCGTCAGAAATTCCCCACCTTCACTTGAGGGGGTATAAATTTTAGGGCTTTGGGTCCGAGTGGCTAACAGCATTGACCCTACACTTTTACAGCGTTTTTGATTTCTAGTAATTTTGTCCTGAAATCCATTTCTATAGGTTTCAATATTGTTTGCCAAACAGATGAAGAAACAAAAGGCAGGCCGATGAGAAGAAGGAAGTAAGGAAGAAAAAATCGTAATAACGGACAGGGGGTCTAGAAGCCCAAGATGAAATAAGCTGCACCTAGACGATACCTAAGTTCTACGTATCTTAATGAATAGTTAAGAATCCTAACTTTTACCCAGTATTAACTTTACTTAACATTCTTTTTTCTTCTTTTTAGGGGTGACTTGTTCCCCTAAACAACTGAAAGGAACCCCCGTGGAGGGGTTCCCCTCTGTCTGGCCTATGCGTGTTACTTTTCAGTGAGGGAAAAACTAATTACTAATTAAGTCACAAGTTATACATATGTAGACAATTATTATTAGGTAGTTTTTCAAATTACAGACAGCAACAGCAACTGAACATCCAACCCACGCTCAGTACCCAGATATGACGGTCCTAGATTGGATTGTGAGTCCATAAGTCAAAGGTAGGCTCTCACAAAAGTTCTAAGTGCTAGTTCTGCTAGATGCAGATAGAAACTCAGCAAACTGACGATTAAAGGCTGATTTCCCGGCAGCACGGACAGAGCAACAATGAATAACAGGGCGGCGGATCGAAGGCAGAGAAAACAGGAGAGTCCATGAGTGATCCAAACGGCTTCTCACACACACTGGCAGATCAAACTGGCCTGTTTGAAAACATTGTTTAACTACAAACACTTTATCCAACCAAAAATTTCGGGTCTAGACCGTGCCAAAACTCCTAACTCGGTGACCCGGCTTAGATGGTGACCCGAGCTGGCCCAGTGACCCGGTGACCCAGCTTCACTTTTGGATCATACCATGGATGAAAAGTTTCTTTGGGACTTGTAAGTTAAGCATAGGTCAACGAGAGCTGTCGCAAAATTAACCTTAATTGTATTAAAAATCGAATTTTTTTAAATTTCCAACAAAATCTTTAACTGTTGAAAGCCGGTGAAATTTGATTAAAATACTGGAAATGCTAGCACCCGGAGATAGAAGTGGGACGGCACCTACTTCGTCCCGCGTCCATTTCTGCTTTTCTCCGTTCTCAGTTAGGGCTTGTACCTTGCTTAGCCTCGGAGTGCTTGAAGTCATACAGTTATTATGTTAACCTAGGGTTATAATTATTCAACGTAAGCATTTCCAAACATCACACCTTAATCGGAAAGGAGTCAGCAGGCATGGATTTTGCTATCATTGCATGGTTCTTATTCTTTATTCTTTATTCCTTTTACTAATTATCCCATTGACATAAAGTCCGCATCTTATTCTGAAATTACAACATTAAAATTCAGTAGAATGGGTGATTTCTGAAAGACTAAATTGCCAATTACATTACAGCTAGTTTTTCATTTGCTCGACTTCTGGATTTTTAAGCACGTTGTGTTAGGATTATGTTATCACAAATATTAGTAAAAGTCGGTTGAACATTTCTCGCATAAAATAGATCTCTAGTTTACAACATCCCATTTAGATTTCATGGGTTGGATGTTTTCGTCCGCATTATATTTAACGACTTCGTAATTGATAAACTGTTTCGAAGATTTAGATTAATTTAGATGAATATGTTATCGTAAAACTTCGTAGAAAACTAGCAAGCATTTTTATTGTAATGCGTCTGTCAAACTAACTAAGGTACACTATGTGCAGCAATTGTATAGAAATGCATTTTATCCATAAGCAAACTATAAAGAATTCTGTACAGATAGGTTATGAAAGATGAGAATTCTACACAGATTTATTTCGGTTTCTGCATAGAATTATAATTTCGAAAAGGAGTTTCTGTGCAGATTTAAACATTGCTTCCTCAAAAGCTGTGCAGAATTATTGCACCTGTTAATTATTGTCTATATATACGAATTCTGTCTAAAACATAGTTATGACATATCTTCACTACACATTTCATGGCACATGACGTAATTTAGGGCTATAAATCTGTACAGAATGTGCACAACTTAGGTTTTCGTTTTACTAATTTCTGGATAGATTTTGCATAGACTCCCTTTATAAACAAAGCAATTCTGCACAGATTTATATCCATTTCTATGCAGACTTCTTTTGTAAAAGTAGCAAATCTACACAGATTTAATCAATTTTAAAACAATTTCTATGCAGTTTTATTGCAATCGGTATAGAAATAAAATAATTTCTATACAATTGCTGCACGCAGTGTACCTTAGTTAATTTGACAGACGCATAAAATTCATTTATCTGTTTACAATGAAACTTCTGCTTCTGCAATTGTACATCGTTTTGTAGAGTGGGTTCTAGTTGACGACTTTTGCTGACCAACTATTTGAAAGATTCCAGTACCATTTTGATAAATATGTTATCTATCACTAAATATTACAAAAATCTAGTGAGCATTTGTGTTATAAAATTGATTTGTTCGTTTACCATAGAGCTTCCATTCCATATAGATTTTCAGGAATGGACACTATTATGCACTGTCGATTATAATTAACGACTTTTTCTGATAAAATCATTACGGCAATTCTAGATGAATATGTTATGGTAACAATTAGTAGAAAACTAGTAAACATTTTTGTTGAAAAATTTATTTATCTGTTTACTATAAAAGTTCTCTTTCTGTATTGTACAGTTTATTTCGCAGAGTCAATCATTGTTAACGGATTTTGCTAATAAACTATTTGAAAGATACTAGTAGCATTTAGATAAATTTGTTATCACAAGAAAATAGCAGAAGCCTAGTAAACACGTTTGCCATAAAATTTATTAATCAATAAATATAACAATAACAATTTTAAATAAATTTATCTGTTTATTATAAAACTGCTGGTTGTGTATTCTTGTACAGCTTGCAGAGTCGACTATGGTTTCCGTCTTTGCTGATAAACAATTTCGAAGTAAAATGAATTTAGACAAATATGTTATCTATCACTAAATAAAACAGAAATCCATTAAGTATTTACTATAAAGCTTCCATTCCATTTAGATTTCCTGGATTGGATGTTTTATTCTGCATTATAGGTAACGACTTTATAGTTGATAAACTATTTCGAAGATACAAGAATTTAAATGAATATGTTATCGTAAAATTTCGTAGAAAACTAGTAAGCATTTTTACTGTAAAATTTATTAATATTTTACCATAAAACTGCTGTTTCTGTATTGTACATCATTTAGCTGAGTCGATTATGGTTAACGACTTTTGCTGGTATGCTATTTTGAAGATACCAGTACAATTTAGATAAATATGTTATCAATCACTAAATATCGTAGAAATCCAGTAAGCATTTGTGTTATAAAATTGATTTGCTTGTTTACCATAAACTTCCAATTTTATTTAAATTTTCTGGATTGGACATTTTACTATGCATTATAGCTAACGACTTTAGTTGGTAAACTATTCCGAAGATATAAGAATTTAGAGAAATATGCTATTACATAAATTTGTGGAAACCCAGTAATCACGTTCGCTATAAAACTTATCTGTTTACTATAAAACTTCTGTTTATGTAATTGTTTGTCATCTAGCAGAGTGGATTATGTGAAAGACTTTTGCTGATCAACTATTTGGAAGATACTACAATTTAGATTAATATGTTATCGCAAAAATTCGTAGAAATCTAGGAAACATTTTTATTAAAAATTCTGTTTGCTTGTTTACAGTACAACCCTATTTGATGCATGGAATTAGTTAGAGATCCTCCCAGGTAAAAACATAGTTGACGGAATAGTTCTGTTTGTGAATTACAAATGTTCCAATTTTCCAGAGTAATTGTGTCTGCATAATAGACATAATTGAATTATTACTATAAAAGCAATGGAAAAGCTCAGATGCTATCATTTCACTTGTGGGGAATTGCTTCCATAATGTAAGTTTATTCAGCCACTACCCTATGTAGATGCTTCAGTGAGCTATGTTGCTTAGAACAGTTGCATTCCCTTTTGTGCCGAATAGGCCATAGTGACCAGGTATGGGATATTGACAAGAGTACGTAATATATAAGAGTGTGACAGTAGGCAAGCTCCTGTCATCAACTAAAGGTATATGCTCTGCACGCTGACGGCTGACCCCACCCCCCACAAACGTCTAATTGTCTAACTGTCATAAGTCTCTAACAGACACAAATTGGAAGCACACAGGCGTTGTGTTTTCGAGCTTTAACACGTAAAGATACGGCAAATGAGCACACAGAAACGTGTACTGGGTACACATTTGTGGGTTGGGTCACTAGGTACACGTTCGTGGGGGGTCAGCCGTTAGCGTGCAGATATGTACCTTGAGCTGATAACAAAGTGTCTGCCAGCTGTCACACTATGTACTCTTGATATTGACCATCAGATGACTAGAATCAGCTGAGCAACAACGCGGTACTGATTTGCGAAAGAGCATTAGTTTTAATGGGCAGCTACGGTTACATTTGAATCCTTGAATAGCCAAATGGGCCAAGCAGTAGATTTACACATATAATAAGTATTTTCCAGAAGGATTCAAGTCAGTAGTGTCCTGACCTGTTGGTGGGTAAAGTCAGGTAACGATGTTCTATTTTGCTCTTCTATATTATAGCCACTAGGCTAGTATTTTCTGTTTCTTCGTATCGTCTAATTTAAACGGCAGCTTTTGAGTATTTTTGTTAATGTCCAAGCGAATATATTTGCAAGATCTTAACATAAAGTCGTGATGTGGATGTTTATTTGTTAGGATATTTGGTGTTACAGTTTGGCCCAAATTCACTGTTTAACTTGCAACAGTAGATTTTTTGCTCTCCACTCCTTCTAACTTTTTACCTGGCAGCGATCGTATCCATATGTGGAGCTTCCACCTCCAAACCCAGCACAGTTCTTTGCAAGACAGAATCAGAAAGCTAAGCTCGGAATAGTTCGATAGAGGATGTCCACCCTCTCGTTGAGGACTAAAGGTATCCAGCTAAGACATAATTTCAAATATAACAGAAAATAGAAGGATCAGCCATCGCCCGCAGAATTGGAAACCACTTAGACCAAATCGATGCCATGGATCTCAATTTGAGGGGTCTATGTCCATCTGACTTCCCGCGCAACTGGTTCCATTGCTCCCCTTTTTCAAGTGTAAAGCTCAGCATCACACTCCAAGCTCGAACCTGCAATGTCGTAACGTATACAGAGTCCACAAAAATTGAGCCGTCAAGATTAAAAAGGTATTTCTGCAACTTCTTAAAATCGACGAATTTAATTGTCACTACTAGGAACAATTCTGATGCCTTGTCAAAAACGGTTGAGTATTTAGAATTACAAGGGGAACCCTGTAAGTTTTGCAACATCCATGAAGAAGGAGCTCGTTAGCTCAGGAAAAGTAGTAATATAGCTGTAAAATAAATGGTGTTCTCTGTACAACAGCAAAAGCGGGCGACAGGCGGGTTAAAGAAGATGAAATTGATCGTGCACACACGTACTTGCACTGCACACGTTAAAAGTCTGAAGGAAATTTTTGTGAAGAGGTTCATTTGTATATTCTAGTTACTTCAGTTTGTTTTTTTCAGAAAACCTCATTCATTAATTACATCATGCTGTGCTTTTCTGCCATCGTTGTACTGGTTCTCATGTTGGTATGTGCTCTATATTTAACTTTTACTTAGAATGAGTTCTGTGCTCTAGATGTTGTGTGTGGATTGCATCGGAACTGTTTTGTTGGATTGAGATTTATATACTAGCACCAGAGTAACTTACTTTCTAAGGTTTCGTCACTTCCGATTTTCTTTAATCTATCATTTACGATCAATAAATGGATACACAACGAAGTTGACACACAAAGGGTTTCCCTCGAAACATTGAAGAAAGTGTCTATAATTCTTTTATATTTAAGAAGATTAATTAAGAAATATTATTACAAGATAATTCTGCCTATATTTGCTGCGAATCTCTTGATTGAAGGGATTCGCCAAATACATATGTATGTTACTTACCATGTATATATACAATTCCCCATATGCATATGGGGCAAGCCTTTTCCCATTTCATATGGGGCAACTCCTTTGGCCATGTGCACATGGGTAAAGTATCTTTTGCTCCATATGGAAATAACATCAATTCTCTGTGAATTTTCTTACTTCAATTGTTTGTTAATGCAAACTTCTTGTTTAACGACGACAATATTATACATACTGAAATTCAGGGTTGAAAATAAAAACATTATATTTATGGATGTATAAACTTTGAGGCCATTCTAATTCTGAACGTGTGAACTTTGTTGATAAATATCTGGAAGTTAAAAAACACAAGAATAGGCAGAAGATATCACAAGCATAAAGCAAATCTAAATATGTTCGAAGTTCCATTCATCAACGAAAATTACGCTTTCAGAATTTTATAGCTTCTCGAGTTTCAATTTCATAAACTTTTACGGATCAAATCAGATTTCCCCTCCTTCTCAAATGTCTCCATCGCGAGGGTTCAACCCTACATCCAGGTTCTGGTTCTTGAATCCATCACGACTTTAAACGCCTTATTCAGAGACTCATCTATCGGAGTTGATCAACGACAACGCCATATCTGTGTGGTGGGACCCCCTGCGGACCCCGAAATTCCGGCATACGACTCTGAAACGTTCTTCAAAATGGTCAGTCAAGGAAATCCGGTGTTCTGTGAGGTTTATCGGGAGGTCCCAGCGAACGGTTCGGGCCCTGCTTTGCGGTGGTCCGATGTGGTCATCTTATATCGGAACCGGGTTGGTGGTACAATGACCCATAGTGTCCTGCCCTTCATCAACACGTTGAAGTTTTTGGATGTCGGAGACACAAACTTCTCTTAGCTTATGGGTCCCATGTTCCTGAACAACGACTTGACCACATCATCAAGCAAATACTACAACAATGGCCATTTGAGTTTAATATCGGCACCACTTGATTCCCATGCTGACTCAAACAAGGGACTTGCGGAAGTGTCATTCTGACCATGTTGACGGACTCTCCAAACGACGCCCGTTGCGATGGGGGAACAGTCGGTTTAACCAATTGTTCCTGTGATGGCTGATGTCTGGTTGATGGTTCAGTTCACCCTCTATGACAAACTGGACTAGATTCCGAAATTGAAGACATCAAACTCCGACCACCTGCAGGATCCCGATGACCGTCTCGTCCACCACATACCAATGGACGCAAGATATTTGGTCGTCTGTTCACCGGTGATGACGTATATGCTGGGGTTGACCAAAGGTCCGGTCGCAAAGCTGGTTTTTCAGGATCGACGTGTTCACCGTGATCACGACTGATCCATCTGGACTTGGCTGAGATGACACGGAAAAGCCAAAAGCTAGGTTCCGACATCAAATCACGGATCCCACAACACCATATGCTCTGCTCTCGAATCCATAGCCCAATTGTTCAGTGCCGCTGTTCCAAGCGAGAATGTATGCTTCAGACAAATTCATAGGTCCTGAAGTAACCAGGTCATTCAAAGGCGGCAATCCAGGCATCGCCGCAGCTCACAGAGACGTAGAATGATCATCAGATTCCTGTAGATCCTGGCCCACGGCGCTCCTCAACACCAATGACAGTCTGGTCCCCGGTACTCTTTTCTGCACTCTGAGAGAGTCTCTCTGAGCCGTCCCAATCATATTCCAGTTCAAAGTCCTGATGGTTTCATTATTGAAACTTCGAGCCTGAGCAGTTGAACCGCTAGGCTGGTTGTCATCCAAGGATACCATGCTCGAGGCATAAAAAGTAGCGAAGACAGAGTCTGATGACATACCCAATCCAGATGGTTCAGGCTCAAATAGGGTGGTCCAAGAACTGGAAAGTGATGAGTACAGAGAACGGGTACTGCTTTTCCGAGCAGTCCACGATGCCCAGCCACTCTCGTTCTTTTTTCAGTTCCACTGTCGAGGCAGAACTGGCACGGGACACCTACCTAGCACCGGATCTCGGTCATTTATCAACCCAGAATTCATCCTCGACGTGAAGGGCTGACATCCCATACAGTCCAAATGGGAGTCTCCACATTGTCCAATCACACTATAAGGTTGCTGGCGCAGTACATTTTCCTTCAAGCGTTGACTAGAGCGCTTCATATCCATTAGAGCTGAAATTGTTCTAATTACCTAAAAATTATGCTGAAAGGAAAGGCAAGTACAGCTGAATATATATATATATATATATATATATATATATATATATATATATATATATATATATATATATATATATATATATATATATATATATATATATATATATATATATATATATATATATATAAATCTTTTCAAACAAGAGACAGAGATTTCTTGGTTAAAATGTTTACAACTTACATCCGTCCAATTGTTGAAAGTGGTACTCCAATTTGGTCACCGTATCATTTAAAAGATGTAGATCTGATTGAAACTATTCAAAGGCGTTTTACTAAGAAAATTCCTGGTTTGACTTACTTATCTTACCCAGCTAGATTGGCGGAATTGGGGCTAAAATCATTAGAACTACGGCGCTTGCATACCGATCTAAATTTGTTTTATAAAATTTTACATGGTTTGGTGGATATTCCTTTTACGCTAGCTTTCACTTTTGGAAATCCGGTTCGCACAAGAAGTCATAACCTAAGATTAAGTCTACCTCCAGCTTGCAGAACGGCCTCTCTGAATAACCTTTTTCATATAAGAATAATACGTGCATGGAACTTCCGGATTATGTAGTAAGCTCGCGAAATCTTAAGCAATTCTGTTTACACCTAGAAAATCTGGATTTGTCACACTTTCTCTGGGGCGGGGGGTCAGATGATCACTTCGGTCCTCCCTCGTTCCGCTCCTGATATACTTTATTTTTGGTTTGTTTACTTCTTTTTGCATGTTTATTTCTGAACTAACCTTTTGACTAACGACTGAAACAGTGATGTACGTATATATGCATACGTGTTTTGGTTTTGGTTACTGAAGTAAGTGTTTCTTTGCTTATATCTGAGTAAACGTTCTTTCTTTCTTCCTTGTTTACACCCTGTAAAGAGGATTTGTCACACTTTCTCAGGGGGCGGGGGTCAGTTGATCACTTCGGTCCTCCCTCGTCCCGCTCATGATATACTTTATTTTTGCTTTGTTTACTTCTTTTTGCATGTTTATTTCTGAACTAACCTTTTGACTAACGACTGAAACAGTGATGTACGTATATATGCATACGTGTTTTGGTTTTGGTTACTGAAGTAAATGTTTCTTTGCTTATATCTGAGTAAACGTTCTTTCTTTCGTTCTTTTTCCTATATAGGTACCCCAAAAAATTAAATATATATATACATAAAGTTCTCACAAAAGTACTAAATATTGCTGGAATTAGAGGAGATGACTGCCTTTTTTGAACCTGAAAATAAGTCAAATTACCAAAATTACCCCTACAAAGTGCGATTAACACAAAAATCATAAGAACAGACAAAATTAGCAACAATAAAATTCTCTGTACATTAGGCACGAACTTTGGAAAAATCCTATCTCAAATCCCAATAATAGCCCTAAACTAGCTCACCCAGAAATAAATGCTTTTTAGAGCCTAAATTGAGGGAGAACCACACACACAATTATATACGTATACAACCCTAGAAACCCTAGACACTAGAAAAAAGTTGTCAGATTTTTAACCCCAACGAGGGGTTTGCCTGCCTAAGAAAAATAGCAACTAGTGCGCTGAACTGTGCCTAGTAGAGTTGTGTGTAGAAAAACTAACTCCAACGACACTAAAACAAAAACTGACAGAAATTTGAAAAAAGGGATTCAGGCAAGAAATACCTGAGCTCCTGGCAGCCTAGCAGGGCTAGTAACAAAATCTACGTTCTAACTCCATTACCACACCCATATGTGACGAGTGCATAGCGAGACCGTTGCACAGATGAATATCGTACCGACCACAGGAGACGGTCGGGACAGCCTCGCCAGACAATATAGAATATAGTAATGACCAGTCCTAAGAAAAGAGATGAGTGTACCCCCTCACTCTGAAGTGGGAAGCTAGTACTGCGTTGAACCCTCCAATAGTAGAAATTCCCCAAGTCACGTCGTTCCTAAGGGAGGAACCCACCCAATCCGAAACGTAAAGCTCGATAGCTACGTGACTTGCAAAAAGGTTTCCCAACCTATGATAATGTTATGAGAAGCTTGAAGGGTACCTAGGGCAGGTCACAGCCGCCAGCAACGGAAAAGTTGACCATGTGTCATTTTGATCCGTTACAGTAATCCATAGTGCTGCAAGCCAGACATTTACAGTACTCCATAAAGCCGATACCGAAGCGCAACTCCATTTCCGCCATTCTATTAACAAAAATTTTGACATATGCTGCATGCAAAGACCCCCATTTAAACCATTAGGGGTTCTCATTACTATATTATTAAGGTTCTGTTTTAGCTCCAAAGCGCTGACGGAATGAATTACAACATTACAAAGCGCACTACATCCAAACGTAAGGTGATATTTCATTCAGTCGCAGTTACATTGTTAATACAGTAAAGCTAAAGGTTAGCTTCTGTATTTTTGGCGTTTCTTCGCTGTTTTGACAGTCATTGAAGGTAGCTTTGCAACAGGAATTAAATTTCCAGTTTTTCTGCAGTGAATGTGAACGCATTTCTGAACGTAAAATCCTAGCTAATTGAAGCCAAATTCACGGCTGTAAAGAGATGTCATTGTTTTGGTTATTTCTTAAAAAGCGATTCCGTAACGGATAGTGGATGGATGGAAAACCACTTAATAAAGCGAGCCACGCAACGTCACAGAAAGTTTTATGCTTGTTCGTGTAAAGCTTAATTCAAAGGCTTAGCTGAGATGCTTTAAGGATTCATATTGTTGGCATACAATTCAAACCAAGTCCCAATTTAATGAAGCGTTTCCAAAATACGTCAAAAATAACAAGTTCACATTTCTATTCAGGGCTGTTTCCGTTTTTGTGACAATTGTACAGCAGCTGAGCAGCTATGGCAATTCTCCTTTGAAAGAGCTCGTTAAACTCTACATTCTGCTGTTTCTGATTTGTAGTAACCAGCTTTCACTTTATTTGTGTTTTTCTTCGTACTGTGAAAAGGTATTAAACCGGACAGAAGGTTCGCCCACATTTGAGGGCTGAACCTTATTTGATTGCCGTTAAAATAATTAGTTACTTCCAAAAAATTTTTCAACGTTCCTGTTGAGAGTTTAACTTCAGTGTCATAGCTCTTTAAGTTGCTTGTCTATCCCTCCCCAAAAATTCGAATAGCTTTTGCGTGGCGCTTCCACTAGTAGAAAAATGGGCACTCGGCAGCCTTTCAAAGCGGTGTTCTCTCAGTCGCAAGAGAACTTAAGGGAAGACAACGGGTGCCAAATTTTATAGTCACCAATTTTGCTTATTTTCAGGTATAATATACCCCACATGTGTCCAAAAACAAGACAAGTTTTTAGAGTCCAGGTCAATCCAGTTAAATCCAGTCAATCAATCAATAAATTAAATTAAATCAATTAAACTAAAATTAAATCAAATAACTAAAATTAAATCACAATTAGATCAATCCAGCCAATCCGGTTTTTTAAATTAGCTATAAATTTTCGAATTTTATAGTTTTCAAAGCTAAATTTTTAGGTTTAATTTTTGTCCATAATCATAAATCATATTTGCGTACACAATATAATATTTTCTTATATTTTACTCTTGCGCTTTTGCGCAGCCAAGGTCTCCGGCGGAATATTGTTTAGCTTTATCAGTTCCACTATTATTCCATATTTACACTTACATTGTATTTACATCCATTTAAAACTGGTTTGCAGATTTTTTGCAACCAGGATAAATTTTAAAGATAAGATAACTGATCAAATTACGTAGTACAAGCTAAAAGCCAAATTTCTAAGGCATTCCTAGTATTCTTATAAGAACAAGCATATACTCATATTACAGTCAAGCCGTTATTTCAGGGGACAAAATTGTCTTTCATTTTCTTATTCTTTTTGTAGGGAAAGATGAAAATTTCAATAGCGCTAGCTAAGATTGACATCTATCAGCGCCAATAATATAAACACTATGATTAAAGGCGAAAATGTGTACACTAAGCATACATAGATGAAAAGTGCAAGTGTTGCCAATAGTTTAGACATAGCGCAGCATGAGACCATTCATCAAATTATGAAATTCAAGAGCATTTTCTTTTTCTTTATTCAAAGAAAATTTCTCATTTCCTTTCATTTTCTTTCTCATCAAATAACGGCATGTCTGTAGGCACTACAAAATATTGAACATGACTAATTTATTGATTTTATATGATTTTTCAACTAATTTTGATCAACTCTTTTTAGCACATCAGCAATGATGCTGTCTTTATGTAATCGTTTTCACAAAATTAGAGCAAATACATCACAGCTATTTTTTCGGGGTGGTGATGGAGCAAAAATAAAACAAATTGGCTTTTAGAGGCAAATTTAAAATATTTGGAACGATATTCAAAATCATAAAATCATTATAAAAATTCTGTAACTTTTCATTGTTTACTTTGGTTTTGGGATTTTCCAATGCTTTCAATCAACTGCAAACTGTTTTCTGTTAAAAAATACAGATAAGCAACACAGCGGCAATAGTTAAAACCCAATGGATTTAATTTTAGGATAAACAGCAATGTGCAATCGGTTAACGTAAGTCTATGTAAAAACGTCTGTAACTTTTGATAGAAATCACGTACAGAAGACATGTCCACATCACTTTAAAGCCCTTTTTGTACTCTTTCACGTGGTAGAGTTTATATGTATCATATGAAACTTAAATAAAATTTTGATTATTTGTGCACGCACTAAGCGTTGATGGCAGCCAGCCAATTTTGCGCACTCTGACACCAAAGCTTTGTGAAAAGGTAGCCTGCCAACGAAACTGGCTTCTCCTAAAATTTTGTCAATATTGATTTATCTATACCAAGATTACGTAGAAGATCCCTGTAGGTATTCCACCTTAAGTTGAAAATACCCCAGTCAGATTGTACAAACACTGTCCATGCAAATAAATAGGAATATAAAGTTTAGTACTTATCAGCACTTCTTGCCACTGGTTTGGTTATTGGCAGTTTCTTAGTGAGGAAATTTAGAGAGGGTTTATTGGTTTTAGAAATAGAAATAGACGTCTTCGCTCTGGGCGGAAACGTCAGGCTCCTTGAATTAGAATTAAATCGAATTAAAATCTTGTGTGTGCTTTTTGAACTCAAACTTGCTTTGCGTGCGTTGTAGTCTAACAACGTATGCCCAAAAAGGAAATCCATCGTCATTTCCCACGACATTTGCCGCCCCGCAACACTACCCCCACATTGTGAATTTTGTAATATAACTTCCTTTATTCTTGGTTGTAGTTAATTGATAAATTTTGAATCTGTAATTAACACAATTTCCTAACAACCGATTATCTAAAACAAACCATAAAAATCATACAATATAAACTTTTAAGCAGACGCGATTGTCGTTGGGGCAAATGTCGCGGAGACGCAACAATCGTGGGAGCAAGTTTAGCGAGGGCAAATGTCCGCCAAAAAGGCATCACCACTTTAAATGACTAGTGATGGTTGAACAAGAAAGTCACTTCTATCCCGTCATTGTTTCCTTCGACTCATTCGGCAATTCTTTGGCTGAATGTTTTGACCAGCTTTAAATAGTAGTTAATTTTGAGCTCTTACGCAAAAAGTTTAGCATCCCCATGAGCTTCAGCCAGCAGATTCAACAAGGACAAATTAGTTTGCAAACGAAGCCAATCACTTGCAGATCTTTAATAGACAAAGCTAGTGTGGAAATCTGGAAACAAATGCAACAAGCAAAACTTTATGCAAAAGATAAAAGCTTTCGCTGCACCGACATTTTCAGTAATTGCAAACCTGCTGCGCAACTAATTGTTTCTATTTGTGCTTGCTACATACAATATACGTGAAAAACACTGTCTGGACATTTCTTCAGAATGTTTAAGGAATTTTATCTTTTATATAAAGAAATAAACTGTAAATAAATAAAACAAATAAACTTTACACAATTCAGCATTACATGTTAGCATTTGATTCTCTAAGCTCATACGTTTGAGTAATCGTTGGTGAGCTGTTTAAAAGGTTAACTTTGACTATGAGTCATCAATCAGAGCAGAGAATAGATCTTTCCTATTTTGGAATTTCTGTTTATACAGAGCAAATATGTATGCGCAATAGCATTGCAACCATTGCTTACACGCATTTATGGTGAAGAGTATCTTTTTCAAGCAAAATGTGTGCGAGGGTCCAGGTTGAGCAAACACAAGAGACCTGCTGCGCTGAGGCGCAGGAGGAAAACAAAAGGAATGCATTTCAAAACATAATGCACTAAGACTGTTTAGAACCTGTTTCTGACAGAGATGTTGTTTTTGAAGGAAAGAAATTAAGACAATTCTATAGAATCAGTACAAAATTTCATAAAGTATATATGGAATTGAAGGTTTGTAGAAAAACAGAACTTACTTTTTGACTTTGGCACTTTGGCAGGCGCCGGCGTACATATCCTCCATAACTGCAGGTTTTACGTTCTATGTATATGGCGCCTTCCCTACATTTGGTGCAAAGTTGAAAAAGTTCTTTTATTTTTTACACTTATAACATGTTTGAGAAAAAGCACCAAGTCCAGATATAGAATTTAGCAAATTCTAAAAACGGTGGTATTAAGAATTGTCTGCCATGATTCTAATGTCAACACAGAGGTTTGATAAAATTAAGAACTTTAAAGTTGGGATAGTTTATTAAATAATGGAAGGAAAATATTTTTATTTACTCAAGCTATATATTCAATTGACTTTGCTTTAGCTGCTCGCATGCCCAACATAGGCTACATTGGACGTGGATACGATATGATTAAAGGAAACCCGGCTGAGCAGGGGGTTGATTCAGGATTTCGGCTTCAAATTTTTAATCTAGCAGAAGACGGGGGGCTAACATCCGACGGAAGATACTCTAAGCCTCGGGGAGTTGACGTAGTAAAAGCTGTGGACTGCCAGCTTGCGTTTACATCAAGGCTGATTACTGGAACAACGACATACAAGGAGAGCTTGAACGTCCTGGCGGGAGCGTCTGGATCGGGCTCTGCTTTTGGTTACGGCATGTCATTTTCAGCCAGTGTAGGATACAAAAGAGTTTTTGATCAAACAGTCACACAATCAAATATGATGACTCAGACGAGTGCCACCTGTGCTCAATATTTGGCAAGAATTGAGCGGTATTCCCTACCGGCATTGTCAGACGGCTTCAAGGCAGCAGTAGCTGGGCTACCAAGCACAGACAATCTTGATGCATACTATAAGTTCATTGATGCGTATGGTACTCACTATGCTTCTTCACTAAAGATGGGCGCTTCGTATGGAAGAGAAGTGATCATATCCAAAACGGGATACTCTACGATGTTGTTGCAAGGAGTAGATGTCAGTGTTGCCGCCTCGGGCTCTGCTAAAGCAGGGCTTTTTGAAGCTAGCGTCTCCGCGTCGGTTTCAACCTCATGGGAACAGCAACAAGCGAAAACATTTAACTCCCACTCGGTTTCAGGAACGGAATATGCCAAAGGCAGCAAACCTCCAAAGGATGGAAACATTAACACGTGGAAAACTCAAGCAATCACAGAACCTGTACCTTTATCACAACAAGTTACGTTCATTGCGGATTTGCTAACATCTGCCAATTTCAAGAACGATCCGGACATAGACAAAAAGCGTGCAAATTTTGTAGTGAGAGCTCAAGCGTATTGTCAACGCTTAGCAGATACTAACACCAAATGTTTGGAACTGCGGGATTTGTCTGGTCTCCCATTTCCGTCCTTTGGTGGGATGTACCAGGTTGATGATTGCAACCGACACAATAGAGTTAACCCCTACACTGGAGGACTGACGTGTCCGACCTCCTATGTTTCACATCGCTATGGGCGGATTTTGACAGATCCACCCGAATGCGGCGCTAATTTGTATTTCTGCTACAAAGAACCGCCAGCCAACTCTCCCTGCAGCTTTGGCGGCGCCTACCAAGTGTACGACACGACTAACACGCATATACAGAATCCAATAACAAATGCTTTGCACTGTCCATCAGGGACCAAAGTGTACGCAATTGGGCGCATCACAACAGCAGAGCCATACATGCATGGAGCCACAATATGGGGATGCTATTGCACTGGTACAGAATCGTCTATTGGAGGGTTCTTCCAAGCTGCTGATTTTGGGTCCACAAACAGGCTTAAAAATCCAGTCACCAATGCCGAATCCTGTCCGCCAACGTATAAAGTCAAAGAAGTTGCTCGTGTACGTCTCCCAGAAGCAGGAGCAATTGGAGGTCACATGTTTGTTTGTCTTAACAATGTTTGAATCTTCAAGGATTGCATCTTCAAATATGACTGTTTAATTTTGTTGTATTACTCTGGACAAGGGAAAAATATTTACTCTGCTTAAAATAAATATATGTTTGTTCAAAATTAAATAAATTTTGAGATTAGTAGCCCAGGGACTTTCTTGATAAAGCTGTGGGAACAAATTGCTCATTTTGTATAATATGAATAGTCGAATGGGAGTTTGCATACACGTGTCTCATGTGTAGAATTTGCGCGTCCAGGTTCGTACCCATCTTCGAAAACAACTTCTTAATTGTTTGAAATGCTGCTTGCTATTGTACGTTTTTCAAAGTTAGCCTCTATGTTGGCGTTGTAAACTGATCAGTAGTAGTATCGGTAGTCAGAACTTTCAGCGACACAAAAACAGTCACATACGACGAATTCTACCACGCGATTTGCTGGAAAATGTTTTAGGCTAGGTCAAGACATCCATCATGTTTCTTGTCACAAGCACGAATTGTCATCGGCATTTTTCTAAACCATCTTCGCTTCAACAACGTAATGTAGAAAATCAATCGCATAAAATGGCCAAACTTAAATGTGTGTGATGTTCAAATGTCCAGTAATGTTATTTGGCGTTGACTATTTTGTTGGTTAGGAAATAAGTGCCAATTTTACAGAAAGATACTAATACTAAAATTCAGTCATTTATTTTGTTCCAAAAATAATGCAAGCGGCGATATAAAACTAATCAGCTCACGACAGTTGCGGAAAACCAATCTCCAAAGACTTTCAAAAATTGCAGAATAAACTCAGCTCACAACCGACCAACCCAATTCATGGACTAACTGGTACACACCGGTTAGAACTGGTGACGTGTACTATGGGTCATTTTGAATCACAAAAATGGCTAGTCATAATTTCATATTGATTGTTTATAAAATCCTACAATTTTCAAACTCAATAATCTTATGCTTAATAGACTAGCACACGGACATTTCCTATAGCGTACACTGGCTTGGCAAACAGTATATATGATGTTTACAGTATTTAGTATACAATACCACTGTTGGCTTGCCACAAGACCTAATCTCGTCCCTTCCTGCGTGAAGACTGCGATAAGTCGTCCATTCTTCGTTCCAGTCGTGATAGTCTGTAGTCAGAATTTTGTTGCCGAGACCCAAAGTCTCGCCTGTGCTGGATAGCATTGACGCTATGTATGCTTTCCTGCACTGCTGACAATTTTTGTACAGCAGCACGTAACTGTTCGAGTTTTGTATCTCTGGAACTTTCCCTCGATTTAGTTTCAGGTTCATCCATTTTAAGTAAGCGGCGCTGCGCATCTTCCTTGAGAGCGACAGCGTACACTTCATTAAAACTTTGCGGTTCAAACTTCAGTACAAGCTTTTTCGCGGTTTCACTAAGCCACCAATGAAGAATTCTTTTTCCACGCGCCCGCGAATTCGCTACAATACCTTGCGTCACTAATTGGATAGGCTATTCTAACTTTCTGTCTTATGTCTTGAGCAAACATTCATAGTGTTTCATCAGGTTTCCGCTTACGGCTACGAAGTGCAGTTAATGCAAATCTTTCTGAGTCTTTAGGTTGCAGTGCAGCTTTTAAAGCTGCGATCAACAACAAGTAGTCTGACTTTGGTTCATTTGTCAAGTCCCTATAAGTTTCCAGTGCAGACTCTTCTAAATGCGCTGGAAGCATGTTCAATTTTGTGGCTTCATTCTAACCATCTGCCTGTTCGGCGAGTTCGTATTTTTCTAGCCACTGCGAGAAGTTTTCGTCTAGCCTACATTAAACTTGGTAAGGCTGGGTTCACAGATCGGACACCAGTCATGCTGGATATCCCATCTAATCGTGTCTCTACTTGTTCATTCCTAGCTCTTGCTAATTCAGCGGTCAATCTATTTATGCCTTCAAGAGCTTTAGATAAATCTCTATTTAAATGTCTTACATCTCTTTCGGTAGACGGTTCCGCCATTTTTCTGAATCAAATGGGAGCTGATCAACTTGGCTTTAACACAGCTAAATAATTCAATGTTAATTATCAAAAATTATCAGAACCAAATGGGCCAAACTTGCTTACCATGAAGCCAAAAAATTCAAAGGATATTACACGTTGATCCAAATAGTGAATTTACCCTGCCAAATTTCGGCAAATGGAAATTCTACATATCCAAAAGTTATGAAATTCCACCGATTGGAGATGTGAGAAATTTCACTGAAATTCCAATATAAGAGTCGTATCTTGCAGAAAGGTGTTCAAAACAGGTACAAGTTTAGACTTGAGTATGTGTCGAAAATCAAGGAGATGGTAAAAACAATTTTCCATGTATAACAATGACAGTTCAAGCTGAACCTGTCATTTGGCTTTGTTCTCAAAACTAGATGACCTAGATGCGCAAGATGACCTCGAGGAGAAGTTTGACATTGAAATATTGGTGTACGAACAAGGGCCTTCTGATGACTCAAATGAGGCTGTCGCTTCACTGATACGTCCGCCAGTAGGAAAACACTCTAAAAAGAAAGGTTTAAGGTGGTGGTTCGGGTATTTGCAGCAAACTTTGAAAGACTGTATTTTACTCAATTCTTGGAGTTCAGCGATAATTGGGTTGTCACTTTTTCACAAAAAGGCAACAATTCCATCTGGGTATGTCCGTTTATTATTATTATTATTATTATTAGTATTGTTGTTGTAGTTGGGTTGCCGCTTTTTCCACAAAAAGGCAACCCTTTCACCTGGGTATGTCCATTTCTACTATTATTATTTGTGATGCACCGGGGCCTGGCCCCGGCCCCGACCCCGGTCCCGAAGGGGCAAAAAATTAGCAAATTTTTTTAAACTTTTGACTTTTTTTGACCAAATTTTTAAAATTTTAAAAGCCAAGAAGTGTTGCAAATCGTTTGTTTTCCCACTGACTTGAATGAAAACAACGATAGTAACGTCTGTATATCAGAAATTATTGAAAAATTTGAATTTTTAAGATAATTTTTGAAAATTTTCGATTTGGACCCACAATTTCCAGGCTCCGGTGTAACAGTAAATTATTAGTCCCCGTAAATTATTACTCCCCAGTAATAATTTCCTAGGAAATTATTACTCCCCCAGTAATCATTTCCAAGGAAATTTTTACTCCCGCTAGGAAATTTTTACTCCCCCACCCTTTAAATTTTTACTTTTCCAGTAATAATTTCCCTTTGAATTTTTCCTCACACAGTAATACTGTTATTAATACCTAGATTGATTGACAAGCGGTGCCTTGGATTGACACAGTTTCATCAACCTAATCCATCGGTGGGTCCGTGGACAGTGTACCATGCAAGCTGGCGGGCTGCTACTTAACAGATGTGTTCTGCACAAATATCTTCAGGGAGGGACGTTTTTTAGTCGCCCCGATTGCTGCTTCCTAGCTGCAGTAATCGCTTGACAAATTTGGAAAAAGTAGGCAAAATACAGGTTGTGCACACATTTCAGCTTGTTTTTCTATAACGAAGAGCGATTTCACAATAAATAAAAAATCGTCCCCAGCTATTTGATGGAGGTATCGAATGATATAACCGATGTCTCGCGAAAAAATTTGCTTGAGTCTGCAAAAAATCTGGAAAATTAGACTTTTTCTAAAATGTATTAAAAAAATTTTTAGTGTGTAATGAGTAATAATGGTGCAAACTTTATGTGACCAAAGGGAATCACCACCTTAAAGTGGTGGTATTGTTTCCCGTATTTTGGGTGATTGCTTTCGCGCTTGCGAAAGGTGTGCTTCCATTGCTTTGTTTTAAGGTGGTGATTCCTTTTGGGCGCATATTACATATATTGTTGATTGACGGTTCAAATCAAGATGAAATTTGATGAAACTTTCCAAAATAAGTTCTTTTTGCATTCTAATACCCTCCGCGCAATCCCGCTTCAAAAATTCGACGTCTCCGCTCAGGGTGGTTTTTGTCAATTTTTGACAGTTATGTAGTTGCTATACAGCTATGATTTTTTCCAGCGATCGTGGAGCATTTACTATGCAAGCTAGATGGTTGCCACTTACTGGACGTATTTTACACTAACATACCCAGGGACCCTTTTTTCGTTGTCCCGATTGACGCTTTCTAGCTAAAGTTGGTCCCTTGTCAAAGTTTGGAAAAATAGGCAAAATCCAGGTTACAATACATTTTAGCTAATTTCTTTATAACGAAGAACGGTTTCATAAGAACTAAAAAATGTCCCCAGCTATTTGATAGTGGAATCGAAGAGATGTGGCCGATGCCTCAAGAAAAAATTTACTTTAGTCTGTAAAAAATCTGGAAAATTAAATTACTTCGAAAATGCAGTAAATGATTTCCAAGAACTAAAATTAGTTTCGTTGTATTCATTAGAAAGAGCGAATGTTCAGCTCCATTTTGATATAAAAATGGCTTCTTAACTCCAAGTAATGGTTGAGTAATAATGGTTCAAAGTTGATGTCTCCAAAAGTAATCACCACCTTAAACAAGGATCTCTCTGAACTGCCTCAATCAAACAGCAAACTATTTCACACAACCATTTTTCGCACTATTGCCGAGGGTCATTCTTTGGTTTTTGTAGAAACTTTCACAAAGCTGTGTACGCATGAGCACTTAATGGAGGTTAGCTAACCCTGAGCCGAAAGGCCACGCGACGGGCTCCAGCCTCCCACTGTGGGACGGCATCCAGGCAACATAGCGAGGGTCATACTAGAAAAGACTGATGGGGAGAAGCAAAGGTGGCAACACCAATCTATGCCTAGCGAGATTCCCGAACAGAGAGAGAGGGGAGTAAAAATTTCCTAAGGGGAGTAAAGATTTACTAGGAAATCTCTACTGGGGAGTAATAATTTCCTAGGAATTTATTACTGGGGAGTAAAAATTTACGGGAGTAATAATTTCCGTGTACACACCGGCCCGGGCACCGGGGCCAAGGTGAGTCTCTAATTATTGGGTGACCGCCATTTTCCAAAGGGTTTGGAACCCTATGTTCTGGACATGTTTATTCTTATTGGGTTGCCGCATTTTCACAAAAAGGCAACCATTAATATTGGGTATATCCGTTATTTATTATTGGATCCCCGCCCTTTTCCAAAGGGTTTGGAACCCTATGTTCTGGACATGTTTATTATTATTATTACTATTACTATAATAATAATAATAATAATAATAATAATAATAATAATAATAATAATAATAATAATAATAATAATAATAATAATAATAATAATAATAATAATAATAATAATAATAATAATAATAATAATATTGGGTTGCCGCTTTTTCGCAAAAGGCAACCCTTTAAGTTGGGTATGTCCGTTATTGGGTTGCCGCTTTTTCACAAAAAGGCAATCCTTTAAGTTGGGTATGTCCGTTATTTATTGGGTTGCAGCCTTTTTCACAAAAAGGCAACCCTTTGTGTTGGGTATGTCCGTTATTATTATTATTATTATTTATTTATTGAAGAATGTGTCCACCCCTAGATCTCGAGATTGGCTAGGGTAGAGGGGTAAGTGATGCCTCATTTTGAAGGGCTTGACTTGAACGCTTGGATCTCTTAGGCGACCCGATACTTCCCGGATTCCGGGAATGACGAAAAGATCCTGGAATTTGCTTAAAAGTTGGTCATAGGGTAATTCCATAGCTCCGTTCCATGATTCGTAGCTGAAATCAAGATTTCCGGAAAATTTACAGATTTCGAGATATTGGACCCGAAAAATTCCGGATTTTGAAAAAGTTTTCCGAAAGTGGTCGATATGGTACTCAAATGAAACATGAACCCATCCTATTCAGGTGACAGCATGGAATTCTCAAAAAAATTTTTTCATTTTGTTTTCATTTCATTTTGTTTTCATTTCTTTTTTTTTCTTTTCAATTTTTTTGTTCATGAAAGATCGCCCGACTTTCCTTCCACCCCTCCACCCATCTATGTTTAACACTGTAAAAATGGGTGGAAAAAATTTCCACCCTTCCACCCATTTTTTTGTTTTCTTTTCAATTTTTTTGTTTAATGAAAGATCGCCCGACTTTCCTTCCACCCCTCCACCCATCTATGTTTAACACTGTAAAAATGGGTGGAAAAAATTTCCACCCCTCCACCCATTTTTTTGTTTTCTTTTCAATTTTTTTGCTCAATGAAAGATCGCCCGACTTTCCTTCCACCCCTCCACCCATCTATGTTTAACACTGTAAAAATGGGTGGAAAAAATTTCCACCCTTCCACCCATTTTTTTGTTTTCTTTTCAATTTTTTTTTGTTCAATGAAAGATCGCCCGGCTTTCCTTCCACCCCTCCACCCATCTATGTTTAACACTGTAAAAATGGGTGGAAAAAATTTCCACCCTTCCACCCATTTTTTTGTTTTCTTTTCAATTTTTTTTGTTCAATGAAAGATCGCCCGACTTTCCTTCCACCCCTCCACCCATCTATGTTTAACACTGTAAAAATGGGTGGAAAAAATTTACACCCTTCGACCCATTTGTTTGTTTTCTTTTCAATTTTTTTGTTCAATGAAAGATCGCCCGACTTTCCTTCCACCCCTCCACCCATCTATGTTTAACACTGTAAAAATGGGTGGAAAAAATTTCCACCCTTCCACCCACTTTTTTGTTTTCTTTTCAATTTTTTTTGTTCAATGAAAGATCGCCCGACTTTCCTTCCACCCCTCCACCCATCTATGTTTAACACTGTAAAAATGGGTGGAAAAAATTTCCACCCTTCCACCCATTTTTTTGTTTTCTTTTCAATTTTTTTTGTTCAATGAAAGATCGCCCGACTTTCCTTCCACCCCTCCACCCATCTATGTTTAACACTGTAAAAATGGGTGGAAAAAATTTCCACCCTTCTACCCATTTTTTGGTTTTCTTTTCAATTTTTTTTGTTCAATGAAAGATCGCCATTTTTCCACCCATTTTTTTGTTTTCTTTTCAATTTTTTTGTTCAATGAAAGACCGCCCGACTTTCCTTCCACCCCTCCACCCATCTATGTTTAACACTGTAAAAATGGGTGGAAAAAATTTCCACCCTTCCACCCATTTTTTTGTTTTCTTTTCAATTTTGTTTTGTTCAATGAAAGATCGCCCGACTTTCCTTCCACCCCTCCACCCATCTATGTTTAACACTGTAAAAATGGGTGGAAAAAATTTCCACCCTTCCACCCATTTTTTTGTTTTCTTTTCAATTTTTTTTGGTTCAATGAAAGACCGCCCGACTTTCCTTCCACCCCTAAACCCATCTATGTTTAACACTGTAAAAATGGGTGGAAAAAATTTCCACCCTTCCACCCATTTTTTTGTTTTCTTTTCAATTTTTTTTGTTCAATGAAAGACCGCCCGACTTTTCTTCCACCCCTCCACCCATCTATGTTTAACACTGTAAAAATGGGTGGAAAAAATTTCCACCCTTCCACCCATTTTTTTGTTTTCTTTTCAATTTTTTTTGTTCATGAAAGTCCGCCCGACTTTCCTTCCACCCCTCCACCCATCTATGTTTAACACTGTAAAAATGCTAGTATAGTCAGGGGGGGGGAACATCACCGGCAAAGTGGGGAAAGTGGGGGAAAACAATGGCTCACCCTGCTCGACTGGCATAAAGATAGAGATACAAAATCTAGTGCAAATGCAAGTTCAAGTCTTGTACTTTCAGATCATAATACAAATAACCGTTCCTGTCGATTGAGCATTCGTGTGACATGGGTCCGAAGTTGACACCCAAAAATTGTCCAAAAACCCAAGGATTTTTCAAATTTTCTAAGATTATGCCAACTTACTGGTAATAGTTACAGGAGTCATTTTGTGCATGAAGGGGTTTGTGGATGTGCTCTATAACGTGGGCTGGTCGGATTTTCGCTAGGTCACACGGTTGAGAAATAGTGACCATCTTTTTCCCCCACACTTTTTGCACCAGAGGGGGGAAAACAACGGTGTGCTTTTCCCCCGCAGTTTTGTTTTTTGATTTAAGCAAAAATAACGACTAATTGTTTACTCATTTGAACTGTTATACCCCCCAATTGACAATCCGCTGTCGAAAAGCGCCATATGACCTGCCCCTGTGGAGGAATGCTGGCAAATATTCCCAGGGGGGCAAATCATGCGGATAACAAGAAAATTAGGGCCCATAAACAGTATTTTTGTGATATTATGAACTGTGGACATTCCAGAAAGTTTCACAAGTGTGGATATGCAAAAGCCTACACCCGAAATGGATGACCCCTGAAGACTTTTGTGCGATTTTGCCACCCACCATAAACAAAACACTCAATTTCTTGAGGGTTAATATTGCAAAAATGGTGTATTTTATCATTGCAAGTTAACACAAAAGGCGATTAAATTATAAATTACTGGAAAAAATAAGATTTTTTGTAGACCAAAAATCTTAATTTCCTAGCAATGTTGGCCCATTACTAAGTTTGGCTTATATGATGGATAATACTAAGCCTGGCTGCCGGCAATGAGTTTTTAGAAGTAGATATTGCGTTGCGTTTTATGCCTTTAAATGCCATTTATCTGCTGTTATGGTGGCAAAGGAACGAAATTTGGTACCATCTTTTTTTCTCCCATTCCATCTTTTTCCCCCACTTGTGGGGGAAAAAGATTGTCTATATTGAGGCTAGCCTACTAGAAGTACAACTGAATGCTGATTTTACTGGTGGTATAGAAAGTACAGGCCAAGCCTTACATGCTGGTATATAAAGCGTCTGGCTAACTACATTCTGTAGCGAACCTTATTTCGAAAATCGTTGTTCCCCCCTTGACTATATTGTTCTGTTTTTTTCTATTTTTTGCAGCTTTGGTTTCAACATCAAGGCCGTGAGGAGACAGGAAAACAGCTGTCCAAGAAAGGGAGCCACGACACTGGGACGGTGGAGGCGCTTTCGACCGGCGCTCGGGCCTGGACTGAGATGTCTTCCTGCAACATCAGTGGCATCACGGTCACCTGGCATGATCAGGTTCAGTCATTTTGTTCTAGTACCTATATTTGGAGTGTACGTAACATTGACTTACTAGCTAGCACTTTTGTGACATCAAGATCAAGTACATATTTTGTACGTGAAGAAGCATTTTGGAAAGGCTTTGCCTCAGTGACTGTAGGGCAGATGTTTTTTGTGCACAATTTCCTTATGATTGACTTACTGGTTGAAACAATGGGTTGCATTGCAAGCGAGGACAAGTGCAGAGCTTTTTTATGGCGGTTGTGGTCTTCGATTTAGAATAGGTTCTTTATTATTACTGGTATTTAAAAATGTTTATCGGGAAGATTTACTGGTTTGAGCACTGTAGCAGTAGGCAAAGAAGTTAGAATCGTCGACAGTATATACTTCTGTATCTTGGTACGTACAGTGTAAAGTGTTGAGATGTCTCGTCTCTCATTTCAGGTTTTTGCCATCGGACTGCAGGATGGCCTGCTGTATTTCCGTTCTGACGTTTCCACCAAGGAACTGGGCGGGCATTCTTGGATCCCTGTGGTATCGGAAATCCAATCAGCCGAGGAGGAAGAAGAAAACGGGGACTCGGATTTGCCGGATTTCGTGGATGGGGGGCAGCCGAATAGCCACCGTGTTTCGGGAACGAAATTTTCCGGTGCTGGTTTGGCTCACTCTTTGGGCAGCCTGTCCCGGAAAACCCTGAAAACAATTGGCCGGCGGGCATCCCAGGTGGTCAAAGAACGAGTGGTTCTGCTGCGAGAAAAGAGAGCAACCCTGCTCCAACAGCAGCAGCAACACTCGAAAGAGTCAACGGACAAGCAACCGGCTGGCCAACCGGCCGGTCTACGGTACAGCCAACTGCTGAGACGGTCTAGTGATGAAGAAGGACCCGTGGAGCAAGGGGAGGAAATTGGTGTGGAAGAATCTGTGGGAACGGTGCTGGGTTTGGAAGAGTCCGGTGAACTGATCTCCCCCTCAGAGGATGTCCTACTTCAGGACCGGATTACTGGTGCTTCGTCGGAAAATCCCGGAAATCCGGATGATACCAGCCTGTCCAGTCCGGACACGACGGATACGACTTCGACGGCGACGGATTTTACGGAAGATGATCATCTGGAAGAGGATGTGGAGTGTCTTGATACTCTGCTTCCGTCTTGGCGCCGGGATTTTACCACAGACCAGCCCAGTCATCGATGGGTATCCGTGTCGGCAGGGCAGATTTTGGCGCCCAACGGGCAGAAGGATTTGCCACCCACTTGGTTCCATTCGGATGCCAAAGGTATATTATTTAGACGGAGTTTTTTTATTTTCTGAAATGAATGGAGAAGCAGAATACGTAGTTTTTTTTGAGGATGCTTATCTGTGCCAGCTAATATTATTATTATATAAATATTAATAATATTATTATATAAACGTAGATTGTCGTGCACTGAATTTTCTTTTTTCAGCTTTTTTTGCGGAGAAGTTGTATGTAGGTAAAGTGTGTTGAATTGCAGAATCAGTTTCATGACTGCGAAACGTAGGTACCAGAATTGGCGGTACAACCCCTTTTCAAGCTAAAAAGCTTTTGAAACTTTCCATTTCAGTTGAAGAAGAAGTTGCCCCGTACTGGCTGCTGGAAGCTAGCTGGCGACAGCGCATTCTGAAATCCCTGCGAAATTGTCGGGCGCAGTGGAGGATTTGCGATCGGACTCAGTATCAGGATTATCGGATAACTGGAGAATCTAGCAGTAGGGGTGGTTCTGTGGTGGGTCCAACCTGGCTTCGGGCCGGGACCGCATCCTATTGGACTGGGCAGAAGTGGACTCGGGCCCAGCTAGATCTTACCACAGTTGGACAAACCGTGTCCTCCAGTCACAGCTGTAGCGCCAGTGGGAAATTGGCTGTCACCTATCTTAGGCGAAAGGTAGGTACTGACAGACAAATACAGTGTTGTGTAAGAGGATTGTGTAAGAGTTTTTTAACGAATTCAGAATTTTTTTAGTACGTACAATGTACCTATTTGTTTCACATTTGCTCATTTCGCTTTTCCAACCCGTTACTGACTTTTTCAAGTGTCATAATAATATGTTGTATTTCCAGGACAATTTTTTGAAATTTATGTGACTGGGAGGATGTTTTGTTAGAACTTTGCGTTTGTGGCTTATTTAGCACAAACTTTTCTCACAATATCGGAGGGATTGTAACAGGGTTTTTTTTCAAATTCGGACCCGTGCTTTTCAGTGTGTTTTTCTAAGAAAAAGTGTGTTTTTCTAAGAAAATGTGTGTTTTTTCTAAAAATTGATTTTTCGCGTTTTAAATGCGTTTACGACTATTTTTACTACATATAGCCTATTCCTAGTTGGTTTTTGTCGTTCTAGCGATAAAAGTCAATAGATACGTACTGACGTGTATGGTCGATTTGGACGAAATGAGCGCAATATCATCGAAAGAAAAGGAAGAAAAGCGTATTTGCAACGGGGGGTCTGGGGGCGGAGCCCCCCAGAAGCTGAAAATTTTTTAAAAATCGGTAAAACACCACAATGGAAACAGTTGAACCTTTTGATTTTGTAAACCATTCTTTTGAAACGGTGCTAGAGATTTAATGCAGCTTAAAGTAAATAATGTGGTAAACTAATATACGTAATAATAAGTATCTACGTATATATACTATATATACTTATACTTATACTAGAGGATTACAAAAGAAAAAGGACACAAGCACAGAGGTAGGACGCCAAAGCTTTGAAAAAATGAATGAAAAGACAAGCGCGCCGCAGGCGCAAAATTTTTTCAGGAAACGGTCTTCTGTAGTTCAAAACTTGTAAAGAAATTAGTAAAATTTTGCTTCTGAATCTCAAAATTTCGGTGTGTTTTTAAGTGTGTTTTTCTAAGAAAAAGTGTGTTTTTCTAAGAAAAAGTGTGCGAAAACACAGTAAAAAACACAAAAAAAACCGTGGATTGTAACTAAAAAGTATATGGGTATTTTAAGCTAAAACGGTGGGGGGCCCGACTGTAGAACTAATTTAGCTGTCCAGATTTATTTATACTCATTCACAATTTTGTCTATGTTTGTTTTTGTTTTTAGCGCCCTCAGTTTGTGGTTGTCCTGATGCAAAATCTGGTCTGTCTCCAGCCGGATCAGGAACGTGGTCGTTTCCTCCTATTTCTCTACCAATCTTCCACCACCACTGCCTCCTCAAATGCCGACGTTTCTGACCCTGCCTACCCCGCCGTTCTGCGTCTGATGTTCACCTCTGAGCCCGAACGAGATGCCTGGACTGAGTGCCTAACGCTGGCCCTTAATGAGACCATTGGTTGGACAGGGTCCCACTTTTCCTCCACTGGCCCGGAAAAGGCATTTGATGGACGCCTGACGCCTTTGCAACAACCACGACGACGCGCCCCTACATCGCTAGCGGGTCTGGCGACCCTGGTTTCCCTAAACGGTTCTGTCTTTATTGCTCCTATTCCTGACGATGGAACGTCGCTGGGCGAAGTCTGTTGGCACCGCCTGCCCGGTCATATGGCCATGGTTGAGGTCGGTCTTGCCCAATTTCCCTTTGAAGGATCTTCTTCTTCTTCTTCCCTCATTCTGTGGGCTATTGGTTGTGATGGACGTTGCTGGCGACTCACCCATTTGGCCAGTGTCCACTCAGCGGTCAGTCAGTCTATTCCGCCGGCCGGCACCCAGGAAGATGTCCTGCATCTGGTCACTTGGGAAAATCAGCGCTGGTCAGCCCTGAGGGGTTATGTCGATTTTGGCACCCTGCTGGGGGGCTATTTTCATCCCTGGTCAGATGAAACGGGCACGATACCGCTGCCCCGGGACTCGATTCGATTGCCCGGGTCGGCCTGTCGATGGTTGACTGCTGACTGGCGAATTGACCTGAATCCGCAGAGCTTTGACCCAGAGGGTTGGCAGTATGCCAGATCCCTACAGGGCGGCGTCTTTTCCCCGCAGGCTCGTCGGCGTGCATCAAACGTACGTCGACGTCGCTGGTATCGACCCTGTGCTGTGTCTGCGCCCGGACATTGGCTCCCAGTGGACGCCCCGCGTCTCCGATGTCTCTCTATTCAACGTGATCCTCCGCTTAGACTTTCGGATGTCCCTTCCTTGTCCGATAATCCTGGCAAACTGCCAACGACCGATTCTGTACTGGTCTGGGCTGTTACTCAGTCGGGTGATATCCTTTGTCGACTGGATGTTTCGGGCCAATGCCCTTCGGGCACTGGCTGGTTCCATGTGCCCTGTCTGGCCCCGGTGGTTTGGATTGCGACCGGCCCGGGCTTTGTGATCTGGGCTGTGACTGAGAGTGGATCCCTGTTGGTTCGATACTGTGGCAATCCCTCCGACATTCTTCATTGCTCTTGGCGCTCCGTTCCCGCTCCCAGCAAATCGGTTCGATTTTCCCAAGTCTGTTGTGGTCAGAGCTCTGTTTGGGCTCTAGAATCGCCCCCTGCTACGGATAAGTCGTCTACTACTACTACTACTACTTCTTCTGGTGGTGAACTCTACTTCAGGACAGGTGTTTGTCGGACTAATCCGGAGGGTGACAGCTGGCATCCGGTCTGTTCTGGGGTCCGGCAGATTTCGGTCAGCTGGGATGATCAGCTGTGGGCGATTTTGGATCCGGCCATTTCGGAAACCGGTTCCGGGTTTTCCGGTGCCGGTGCCGTTTCCGGTAGTGGGGGAGGTTTGGTTGGACGTCGGACCGGGCGAAATTTGTCCCTGGGCTGTCCCTGGGGCTCTCGATGGGATCTGAGCACACTGCAAGATCTGAGACATGTTTCGGCCAGCAACCTTCGATCTAGCTCAATTCTTCGGCTTACTGATCCGCTCAAACCGATTATGGTATAAACCAATCCATTCCTGTCTTATTTTATGAAGTGTCTTATTTGTCTTTCCTGTCTGACTCACTATGCATACCTGGCATTTTTTGGGTTTTGAAAGTGGGGGGGGGGGGAGGGGTGGGGGAAGTGGGGGCGGGGGCGAGTCCAAGGTATAAAATACCAAAATTTTTAGCGAAAATTTAGCATTTTTTAGGTAAAAACACAAACAATCGCTGTTTTTAAGCTTAACTTATAAGTCCACAAATTAGTTAAAAATTCAGAAAATTTTTGAAAATTTGACCTCAAAAACTTAATTTTTCGACACTTTTGGGCGACCCCCAAAAAGTGGGGGGCGGGCTTGCCGAAAGTGGGGGGGCTGCAAAAAGTGGGCCCCCCCCAAAAGTTGGGGGGGGCTTGCCGAAAAGTGGGGGGGGGGCTTTCGAAAAGTGGGCCCCCCCCACTAAAAATGCCAGCATGCACTATGTGGGTAGTTTTATTAGATAAAATTTCTTGCTCTTTTCATACTTTGTTCTGATTCCTTTTGCTCAGAAATTGTTGTGATATTTGAGTTATACTGTGAACTAATGTCTAACTGTTATTGCTTTATCATTATGTTTTATGTGTTGAAGATGATACTTTTGTGATTAAATTTAAGTGACTTTTGAACATTGTACTCTTTGCCTTATGTTTTCGTTTTTACATTGTTTTTGCTAAGGCATATACTGCAGAAATTAAGTTGCCAAAAATGTATCAAATTTTATTGCTGCTTTCATGCTGTATTTACTAATTCTTTGCTGCGGCCTTACAACATTGTTTTCTATGGTTTCCGCGATATGTTACTTAGTATCTCGCTCGTAGTGTGTGACAGTGTATTAATTGTTAAAACGCATCTCTCTTGCATATAAACCGTATTATAGCATATAGCCAGCTGATATGGTTAATTGCATTTCTTTCAGTAATACCAAGAGTTTATAATAGGAAGAGTAGGACACTCAGCCCTTCCTAATGTTTTAAGCTTGCAATATGCTCGAAACATTAAGGCCAAAATCTCGGGGGGGGGGCTTCTTAGCGTGTAGACATTTTTCAAAAACGGGCGTTTTCGGTAAATTAAATACTATAACTTGAGCTAGGAAAGCCGTACAGCGATAATTTTTATATCATTATGTTGCGTAGAATGTGATCGTTTTAATGATATAAAAATTATATAGTTCGATTCTGGCTATCTCTTACAAATTCGGCAATAAAACATCCTTTCCACGGAAATTTTAGGAATTTCATCATTTCTTCAAAATGTGTTACGTTGTTGCCAGATTTGTAAGAGATAGCCAGAATCGAACTATATAATTTTTATATCATTAAAACGATCACATTCTACGCAACATAATGATATAAAAATTATCGCTGTACGGCTTTCCTAGCTCAAGTTATAGTATTTAATTTACCGAAAACGCCCGTTTTTGAAAAATGTCTACACGCTAAGAAGCCCCCCCCCCCGAGATTTTGGCCTTAATGTTTCGAGCATATTGCAAGCTTAAAACATTAGGAAGGGCTGAGTGTCCCACTCTTCCTATTATAAACTCTTGGTAATACATACAATCGTGCCAAATTACTGCTACGTTTTATATAATCTATGATGATAGAATTTACTATTTATTGAATATATTGTTTTTATATGTAATTTAGCTGCACTAGCATCATTGTGCACGAACTTTATTTTTACTTTTTGTGAGGTTGTTCCTTCACTGACATACATATTTGCTGCCTGCAAAATATTTTTGATGTTTTCTGTTCCATTTTGAGGACTGCAGTTTGCATATCTGTTCATTTACAATTCGTGACTGGCTTGCGCCTATCTATTGTACGATCTTTTGCACTGTTTCTGTTCCGATTTCACTTGAGCTTTTTGCCAATTATGCACATAATTTTTCTGTGTACTGTGATTTCAATGTTTATTATTAAGGGCAATAGTCCGTTTTTATCCGGTATGATTTTGTTGAGTGAACAATTGCAGATGTGTCTATAATAAACCGGTGTTTTAGCTTTTAGTTAGGTGTGTTCGGATTGCGTAAGGATTATTTCTAGTTTTCGTAGATTGTTGGCGAATTTATCACTAAGCTGGCTTTTTGATCTGCTAGCTGAGGCTTGAACAAGATGGTTTGGTCGTATTCGTCTTCGCTGATTGGATTTTTTAACTCCGGTCTTATTAGCATACATTAACACGGGTTCTGCTTCTGGGGAAGTCTACCCCGAAATTAGCAAAAGTTGCGACTTTTTAACATTTTTGAAAAAAATAGTAAAAATGACAATTTTTAGCGATTTTACAAATTTTTTGAAAAAATTCGCTAAGATTTGCTAAAAAATACCAATTTTTGGTAAAAATCGCTGAGGGTTTCTAACCCTTTTCGCCTGTCTGGACGAGAGAGTCTGTCCTTTTTTTCCTTTTCGCTGAAGGGGGTTTACCCGTTTTTTGTCGGTCTCGGGGAGGGTCTTCACCCCCCCCCCCATTCCCCCCACATTATCCTATGCTTATTAGTCTGTATACAAAATTTCGTCTGGTTTGGACAATAACCGGTTACCTAACATGGACCGGATTTTCGGAAATGTTTGGGCCAAGGACCAACATGCTAGAGTATGGATTAATTATCATTTTCGTACTGAATCAGAAGCTTTTTTATCGATTTAGTATCCGGTAACCGGATACAGACCGGATATTATGGGCTTAGCATATACTCTACTCATCCTCGTAAGGATTCTAAAAATATATGCTTTATATAGGCTACCTTCAACGATTAATTCAGGACAGGCGCTCACAGTTCGGTTCCAAGATTTCTTGATCAGACTTTAGATGTATATACAGCTGCCGCCGGAATACCTAGATACATCCTGTGCTGTCTTCGCCGTGCAGTCAACAAAATCGGCGCTAAGTTATGAAAAATGTGAAACTTTTGAAGATGTTTAGTACCTAGTTTCTTGGTAGAGTGTATTTTATGGCCCGTCCTTGGTTCTTGCCCTGCCGGTCTGCCCGTCGGCCTACTGTAGACTTAGGCTGGGCCCGTGAATAGCACTAGCAGTTACACGTCTACCTAAGTTTATCATTAATGTGATTATTTGTATATGATTAGATTTCAGTATATAATTCTGGATTTATGCAGTAGATCATCTGAAATGTCTTGAACGATGGGGATGCTTCGGCGTAGTCTTAGACAGGTAGTCGTCCCTCGGGTCTGGTTTAGCCCAGTCTCTCCGTTGAGCGGCGACCCTTCCCCGGATTCAGCGTTGATCTCTCCCGGGGAACTGCGAGAGCGACTCCTGAGCGATTCGCCGCCGGGGAAGACTCGACCGAGAGTGATCCAGGTGGGCTGGGAGGAGACCCATCGTCAGGAGTTCCTCCAACACCACATTCCTGGATCCGTCTATTTCGATGGATCCAAGTGTCTCGATCTGGCCAGTCCCTACAAAAATATGCTACCCAAACCGGATACTTTTGTCAAGTAGGAGGAAGTTTTCGAATTTGACTTTTTGGTGCTATGGTTATAATTGGTCTACTCTCAGTTTTAGGATCATATTGATGCATTTTAAAATGAGCGAATTGAGCGAGGGTTTGTCCAGTTTTAGTTATAAATTTAGTTAAGTTACCTACTTGAGAGTGAGACTAGAAATCTTCATGAAATTGAGCCCAGCATTAGTACTGTTATTTTGTGGTGTTACCTTTGCCGTGGAAACCAGGTTCGAAAACGTGTTGGTTTCGTTTCACTAAAGTTTCAGTCTGAAATGTTAAAAATTTCTAAATTCTTCTGCTTGCAAAGGAACAGAGTAATTGCTTGTTTGCTATAATCCAAAAGGTTGAAATGAAGCATACATATGTGTCTGGTGAAATTTTGCTAATTTTATTTGCTTGCTTTATTTCAGAGAAGTAGGTAAACTCTTGGGTGTTCTGAACGATGACAATGTGGTCCTCTGTGAGGGTCTGGACGCCCCCTTTCCTGGGATCACTCTCGCCGCCCGGGTTTGGTGGATGTTTCGAGTCTTCGGACATCCGCAGATTAAGCTTCTGGAAGGCGGACTTCTCTCCTGGCTCAAACATGGGTACCCGCTGACTCATGGCCAACCCAAGGTCTCTTTCAGCAAGCATTTTTGCTGAAAATCGTGTGGCTTTTGATAACTTAAGAGCATGTTTTGACAAGAACACACAGGAATCATATTAGCATTTTTAAACTTGTCTTTCTTCTTTCAGCCTATTGGAAATGTTTGATCCGTGGCTCTATAAATTTTGGGGACGAATGTTTAGTAGTTGCGTTAGTAATTCTGAACTTGACTTCGTATCTATACTGTGAGTCCATAGATTTGTGAATTTTGTTTTCTTTTTTCAGCCAGTGACACCCGGTACCTATGAGGTGAATATGAAGCCGGGTCTGGTCAAGTCTTTCGAGGAAATTCTGAGCAACGTGATGGGAACTTCTGCGGAGGAATTCGATCTTGTGGATTGTCGGCCCTCTGAGTTTTATGACGGGATTAAATCCATGTTTGGTAGGTTCAGTTTTTCGCATTTCATTTGGTTCGAGTCTTTGTGGATTGTCCTGTTTGCCTAAATTCGGCTCTCAACTTTCACGTTTCCTCAAATTAAATTTTACCATGTTTGCAACGAAGGTTGCATTTGACTGGCCGACCGCTACATATCTTATGTCTAACATTACATAGTCACAATCCATAGCTCTGAATATTACTTAGAGAGTTGCAAAATTAATTTCTTAAAGAGGTTCATACTCTTGAAGTTTGTCTGCCTGAACTTTCAGCACGCAAGCGTAACCGGCGAACATTCTAAGGCACTACGTCCTTATTTGAGCTGATAAAGCAAGAGCTTGCCTGCTGTCACACTCTTATCTATTATGTACGTACTCTTGGTGTATAGTGGTTGTGTTTTAGGCAAATCAGGTCACATCGAAGGAGCCAAGAGTGTACCAGCCACTTCCCTGGTAACTCCCGATGGTGTCATGAAAAGCCCCTCTGATCTGAAGTCCCTCTTTGAGAAGGCCGGAGTCAAGGATCTCTCCAAATCTGTCATGTCCTGTGGCACAGGGATTCATGCCTCCACGGGTGCTTTGGCAGCCTACCAGTGTGGTGTCAAGGATGTGCCGGTTTATGACGGTTTGTGGGTTTTTCAGCCGATTTTTCTTTTCCTCCGTTTAGTCGAAGCGGTTTCCTCATTATTTCTTCGTAGTTTTCACTTTCTGTTTTGTCCAATTTCTGGTCTTTTAAGGACCACCGTGACTTGTCACATCTTGGGGATCACGGATTTTAAAGTTATTGATAGAATGTTTGGTGAAAACCCCATTCGATGAAAAATTCTATAAGTTCTCAAGTAGTGGGACAACACCTTATTGGTCTTTCATTGTACATTGCGCTTAAACAAGCATCATCAGTAGTGATAAAATGGCGGTCCGGAAACCACCCGGTGCCGGTGCCGGAGGTATCCAGATGTTTTTTGCCTATGATTTACATGTATAATTAACTAGTTAATTATTATTAAAACCTCCGTTAACTTTTTATTAACTGGTTAATTCTTACTAAAAAATCCGTTAACTAATTGAGCCACTTTCGAAAGAGTTCAGAAATTTCTTAGTTTTCAATTCTTATTGATTATTAATAAACCTTGAAAAAGGTTAACCAGATGTTTTGCTAAACCTTAAAAAAATTGACCTCGGGCCCAGATGTTTTTTACCTAATTTTTAAAATAACTGAAATAATGACCAGATGTGAATAAAGTTGTGAAAAATTACAAAAAGTTTAATAAAGTTGTTAAAAGTTTTGGAAAAATGAAGCAACAGGTTGGAAAAAGTTGTTAAAAGTTTTAAAAAAGTGAATCAACAGCTAGGAAAAAGTTTTATAATGTAGTTAAATATAATTACCAAACCTACAATTAGCAAAAAAGTTGTGTTAAATGTAATTACTAAATCTATAGGTAACAAAAAGTTTCAGATAGCAGCACGAAAATCAACCGACCGCTCTCAACCAAGAAAAATAACACAAATGAGGTTTTTCTCTGGGTTCTTCTAATTTATACTATACTGCATTACCAGAATGGAGGCATTAGTTGCTATTTCAACAGTTGCCATGGCAACAGCTACACCGTTTCGACCCTTGCCAAAGGGTCTCATCAGACGGCTAGGCTACTGGGGGTTCCAAGACGGAGCCACAGCCCACCCGCCACCGCCACCGGTGGAGCCCAGATGTTTTTTACCTAGTTATTATGTAGGGGCGCGATAGCGCCCCTACATAATATGGGTATAAAGGCGTCTGCGCGGCCCTCTGGAGACCGTGTTGGCCTGGTGCCAGCTAATTAGAGGTCCGGCGGTGGTAAAAAGGTTACCATCGTAAACAACTCGAGTAGTACTACAAGTACCACCATACTTTTGGTTCGAATTCGAAACTTCGAATTTTTGCACTAGGCGATAGTTACCGTGCGTTTGTTTTTTTTCTCGGTGAATAACGCTTATTTGGAAATGCATTTTACGGCTAAGTGTTGGAACGATGTGGGCATTTTGGCACCATACTACTATTATATGTTGGTAGACAGGATCCCCCCCATGCTACCTTTTTTGGTCATTTTGGCACCTGGCCAATTTTGGCTCTGTGCTCGTCCCAAAGTCGGACTTTCGCTATTTTGGCTGAAATTTGGTCACACGTTTCTAGAACTGGGTAGAAGCTGGAGAGGTCTAGTATATATCTTTTGTTGGAAATTACAGGGGATAGGGGTGTATAAAGTAACGAGGGGGATTTTTAAATTTTGATCCGTAGCTTTCAGGTTTTGGGCCCAAAGTTTGATTTTTTTTGGCGTGTTTGGGCTAAAAGTTTCTAAGTCCCACTTTCACTGGAAATAGTCAAAAAGTCGCCAAAAACGGCGTTTTTCGGCCTCAGGGTGGTCCCCATATATAGTAAATCGGGATCGCTGAAAACGATGAGCATACTGCCGATACCGCCCGAAGTGACCACTGGTCAGCATGGCTCCCGTGGTTCCTCGCCCAGGGTTAAAATTGGGAAAACTCCCTCTAAACAGCGTTTTTCGGCGTTTTGGCCGGGGGCATATATAGTAAATCGACTACGCTCGTTTCAATCGGCATATCGCCGAAACCGATGGAAGTGACCACTGGTCACTACAGCCTACGGGGCCTATTGACCACTGGTCAAACGGCCTAAAACTGCGTTTTTCGGCGTTTTGGTCGGGGGCATTTATAGTAAATCGACTACGCTCGTTTCAATGGGCATATCGCCGAAACCGACGGAAGTGACCACTGGTCACTACAGCCTACGGGGCCTATTGACCAGTGGTCAAACCCCTTAAAACAGCGTTTTTCGGCGTTTTGTTGGGGGCATATATTGTAAATCGATTACGCTAGTTTAGCATGGCACTGTTCAAGCTCCTTGTATCCATTGCCGCATTGCTGGAAAGGGATCCTTTAAAATGACAGAAGGACAAGAAATAAAAATACTCCTCTGGAGCATGAAAAAGTAATATGGGTGATGGTGAGGTTGCAAAATCAAGAGAGGACTAGTCTTTAAAATGCTTAATATGGGGCTAGGTTAAAAATAGAAGAGGACTAGGTTGTGAGCGAATTAATATGGGCACAGCTTCGCCGAACAACCCATATTCGCGGGATTTCACGTTTCGCCTTAGCTTAGAGCTATCAATGTCAGTCAATAAAAAATTAAGCAGTTGAATACTCATCGAATATAGCTGTTTGCATGTACTGTTAGACTAGCTGCTAGGAATATACGTATACTATTATCATTTTGTTGTTGAACTACCGCAGGCTCTACTACTAGGAGAAGTCTAAGGATATGATGCTAAAGCTATTGGTCCAAGTCAGGAGGAAATAGAAGATCGTGGGAGAGTCCTAAATTATTCTTGAATATAAATTTTCCTTATAAATGGATACGTAAAATGCGCTGGTTAGTATGAAGCACTTATCGAAGAAAACGTTTGCTTAAATAAAAGTTCGAATAAAGCTCGAGCACATACCGTAGCTGTAGGTTATTTATGAACTATAAACCAAATGTTTCGTGGATATGCATATATAATAATTTACATTTACAAACCGCGAATATGGGTTGTTCGGCGAAGCTTTGCCCATATTAATTCGCTCACAACCTAGTCCTCTTCTATTTTTTAACCTAGCCCCATATTAAGCATTTTTAAGACTAGTCCTCTCTTGATTTTGCAACCTCACCATCACCCATATTACTTTTTCATGCTCCAGAGGAGCATTTTTATTTCTTGTTAAAATAACTGGTAATCCTAACTGAAACAATGACCAGATGTTTTTTAAAGTTATATAAACTTGAAAATGGTTGTGAACAAAGTTTGCAAAAAAGTTGTGAAAATTTTGTAAAAAGTTTCATAAAGTTGTGAAAAAGTTACAAAAAGTTTAATAAAGTTGTTAAAAAATTTGGAAAAGTGTTAATTGGTGTGGAAAAGTTGCAAAAAGTTTTGTTTTGTAAAAGTGTTAATTGTTGTAACAACAGGTAGCAAAAAGTTTTATAAAGTCGCTTTTGGAAATGTTGACAAATTTAATTACCAAGTCTGCAAAAGTTACAAAAAAGTTTTCTGTAGTCTACAACACAACCGACCGCCCTCAACCAAGAAAAAACACAAATGAGGCTTTTCTATGGGTTCTGCTAATTTATACTAGAATAGAGGCATTGGTTGCTATGGCAACAGTTTGCCTAGCAACGTTGCCATGACAACAAACATAGCAAAACCTCGTTTCGACCCTTTGCCAACCCCCCTTAGGCTCTCATCAGACCCCCCCCCCCCCCCCCCCCCCCCCCCCCCCCCCCCCCCCCTTTTTTTTTTTTTACTCTGGCTAGGCTACCGTTACGGTTTTTTTATTTTTTCTTTTTTCTTTATTTTACACTCATATACAATTATACATACGCATACATAATACATACAGTGCAAAATTGAATGCAGCCAAATTCATTAGACAAATCTAAAGTGAAAAACGTTTCAAGATTTATTATTCTCTTCTTTGTTTCCACTCTATACATTTCAGGTTCATAACATACTATCATAATATATCCTTAAATAGCCTACACTATTCTTAAAATTCCACCTCCCCCCCCTCTCTTCCCTTCTTCTCTTCCCTTCCCCCCTCTCCCTCTTTTTCTCTTCATTTTCTTCCTTTTACCCCCCTTCTCTTTCCTACTCCCTCTCCCCTTCTTTCCTCCCTCCCTTTCCTTCTTCCCCCCTCCTTTTCTCCCTCCCTTCTTCTTTTCCTCCTCTCTTCTTCTCCTTCTTTCTCTCTCTTTTTTCCTCCTCCTCTTTTCCTTTTCTTCCTTCCTCTTTCTCCTCTCCCTCCTCCCTCCTTTCCTCTACTACTTCCCTCCCTACCCCCCCCTCCTCTCCCCCCTCTCCTTTCTTTCTCTTCTTTCCCTTTGCTCATCCTTTTACATAGCAAATGTACAATACTCAACTCATACAAAGTATGAACTTCTTACAAACAATAACAAGATAGTGAGTAACAAGGAGTAAATTGGGAGCAATTGGGAGTAACTGAAGAGTAGCCAGGAGCACCAATGAGCAAAAACAGCAATCAAGAGTAACTAAAGAGCACCAAAGATACTTGTAGTTCTAACTAGAGGTACGAATCCATAGTTTGACTGGTCATATGAAGAGCAAACATGCAAGTATTTTTCGCATTTACACCAATGAGAGTTGCTCATTGCTGCTCTGATCTACTGCGAAGTTGCTCCCAGCTTACGCCGAACCTACTCCGAAGTTGCTCCAAGCTACTCTGAGTCTACTCCGAGGTTGTTTCTATTCCATTATTCTGTTAATTTGTCTATCGAAATTAATAAAAAGGCATACAGCAGGACAGACAGCAGGAAGCATCCAACAATGTCTAGTTCTAAATCACACTCCTGTGATCAATGTGGGCTCATGTTCGCAAGAGCATTCAAACTACAGCGGCACATCCAGAATGTTCACAATGAGGACTCTAAGCTAGAGGCCAGCACCGAGGGTAGTAGTGAATCGAGTTGTGGAGAGACATGCCACGCTGTTGATATTGGTGAATTTTGGGATAAACTGGTGAAACAGTCTGAGCAAAAATGATAGATAGATTAATGTCTGACTATCAGGCAGATGGACATGATGAGGATGAGGCAGAAATTGAAGCTTACAATGAAGTTCGACCAAGAATTCGAGCAGACCTCAACAGAAGAATCTATTTCCATATCCTGCGCTGTAAAGCCTTTCTCAATGATCCAATTATTGAGGAAATTTTGGACAAACAAGCAGATTATGAGCAAAAGTATTCTAGTGAAGAAGAAGCACTGAAGCGAGCTATTGAAAAGAGCTCTGACATAAGCACTGTTGTGCTACCTGAAAAGGTAGTTGGTGGGCAAGCAAGCGAAAATAGTGTGCACAGTGATTGAGCTGAACCAGCTAAGCTGGGAGTAGGCTTGAAAAAGGTTTTAATACCGAGAATGTTTGTTGATGTTTGATGATTTAAAGGCTTACTGTTACATAATCTTTTTCGTACCTCTAGTTAGAACTACAAGTATCTTTGGTGCTCTTTAGTTACTCTTGATTGCTGTTTTTGCTCATTGGTGCTCCTGGCTACTCTTCAGTTACTCCCAATTGCTCCCAATTTACTCCTTGTTACTCACTATCTTGTTATTGTTTGTAAGAAGTTCATACTTTGTATGAGTTGGGTATTGTACATTTGCTATGTAAAAGGATGAGCAGGTGGAATTTTAAGAATAGTGTAGGCTATTTAAGGATATATTATGATAGTATGTTATGAACCTGAAATGTATAGAGTGGAAACAAAGAAGAGAATAATAAATCTTGAAGGTTTTTCACTTTAGATTTGTCTAATGAATTTGGCTGCATTCAATTTTGCACTGTATGTATTATGTATGCGTATGTATAATTGTATATGAGTGTAAAATAAAGAAAAAAGAAAAAATAAAAAAACCGTAACGGTAGCCTAGCCGTCTGATGAGAGCCTTTGGCAAGGGTCGAAACGGTTTTGCTGTTGTCATGGCAACCGTTGCTAGGCAAACTGTTGCCATAGCAACCAATGCCTCTATTCTGGTATAAATTAGCAGAACCCATAGAAAAGCCTCATTTGTGTTTTTTCTTGGTTGAGGGCGGTCGGTTGTGTTGTAGACTACAGAAAACTTTTTTGTAACTTTTGCAGATTTGGTAATTAAATTGGTCAACATTTCCAAAAGCGACTTTATAAAACTTTTTGCTACCTGTTGTTACAGCAATTAACACTTTTACAAAACAAAACTTTTTGCAACTTTTCCACACCAATTAACAGTTTTCCAAAACTTTTAACAACTTTATTAAACTTTTTGTAACTTTTTCAAACTTTATGAAACTTTTTAAAAAATTTTCACAACTTTAAAAAACATCTGGTCATTGTTTCAGTTAGGATTACCAGTTATTTTAATAACTAGGTAAAAAACATCTGGGCTCCACCGGTGGCGGTGGCGGGTGGGCTGTGGCTCCGTCTTCGAACCCCCAGTAGCCTAGCCGTCTGATGAGACCCTTTGGCAAGGGTCGAAACGGTGTAGCTGTTGCCATGACAACTGTTGAAATAGCAACTAATGCCTCCATTCTGGTAATGCAGTATAGTATAAATTAGAAGAACCCAGAGAAAAACCTCATTTGTGTTATTTTTCTTGGTTGAGAGCGGTCGGTTGATTTTCGTGCTGCTATCTGAAACTTTTTGTTATCTATAGATTTAGTAATTACATTTAACACAACTTTTTTGCTAATTGTAGGTTTGGTAATTATATTTAACTACATTATAAAACTTTTTCCTAGCTGTTGATTCACTTTTTTTAAAACTTTTAACAACTTTTTCCAACCTGTTGCTTCATTTTTCCAAAACTTTTAACAACTTTATTAAACTTTTTGTAATTTTTCACAACTTTATTCACATCTGGTCATTATTTCAGGTATTTTAAAAATTAGGTAAAAAAACATCTGGGCCCGAGGTAAATTTTTTTAAGGTTTAGCAAAACATCTGGTTAACCTTTTTCAAGGTTTATTAATAATCAATAAGAATTGAAAACTTATTAACTAAAAAATTTCTGAACTCTTTCGAAAGTGGCTCAATTAGTTAACGGATTTTTTAATCATAATTAACCAGTTAATAAAAGTTAACGGAGGTTTTAATAATCTAGTTACTTATACATGTAAATCATAGGCAAAAAACATCTGGATACCTCCGGCACCGGCACCGGGTGGTTTCCGGACCGCCATTTTATCACTACTACCATCAGTCCATCAGCAAGCGTATATATATTATATTGGTTTCGGCATACTTATTTCTTTTAGGCTCGTGGAATGAATGGGTCTCTCGTGGAGGTCCCATCAATCCAGGCCGCTGGTGAAGATTCCAATCTATCAAAATGATTACTTTATTGGTTTATTAATTTCTTACTGCATTCCTTCTTTTATATCGCTTACTTGCTAATGCTTACTGGTGTACTTAACTTGCCTCTTTCCAATGTTGTTACTAGAGCTGTTTCGGCTTGTGCTTTTTTTACGGTAACTAAGATTATATTCATGTAATGCTTTTTGTGTTGGTCATTGAGCACTTTGTTTCTAGACTCTTTTAATCGTAATATCTCTGAGATCTGGCTGTTTTAGATCTGACATTGACTGGCGTAATGTTCCTGTATAGAAAGAGTAAATCGCTACTGCTGGGCTCTTCTTCTTTGTAGTTTGTAATGGTGCTTCGATCAGCATATGTACGCGGATGATCCCTCCTTGGGGGGGGGGAATGGTTCACCACATCTCAAATCCTTGCAGATTGCAGAACAATAAGAGGCTAGCTAACAGCCATCCAGACTGCAGAAACTTCTTTCCCATTGGGGGAGGGGGAAGGTTTTATATAAAGGCGTTACGGCCATGGAAGACGCCAAAAGAGTATTAGGCGGAGAGAAACGTTCGCCAGGTTAGGTTAGAGCTTAGTTTTGAAAAGGGGAACACTGTTTGGGAAAGGGGTGGGTCGGAGAAAAACCGACTGTCTATAGTCACTAGATATTAGTCTATCCCCTCTCTATCGAACGGGTTTTTTGCACACCACCCTTCCCCATCCTCAGTGCGGACCTTTTGTAGAAATGTCAGAAACAGTATTTCGAAAACCTCTTAAAACGGAGGCATATTCTGGTCGAATCGCCGCAAGGTGGATAATGTAATTTCTCTTTCACATATAAGCTTACTCTTCTTCTTCTTCTTTCTACATGGTTGGTTATGCACTCTTTATTTCTGCATGCTTTTGTGATGTATTGCAGAATTGCAGCTATGTCTGTATACTGCTTATTATATGTGAACATATATTATGTAACCATTAAAGGCTGTGTCGCATTTTATTTTTATTTTATTTATTTTATTATTAAAAGCTCGAGACAGGAATATAATATAACGAGAATAGGCATATTCTTATGTACAGTCAACATTGTACACACAAGAAACTACACAAAATGTACCCCACTCCACAAAATAGTTCACGTCGGATCTTTCTTGATTTCATTCTTTTCTTTCTGTTGGCTTTCTGAAATTAGGGATCCATTTGAAAGTGACCTATATTTTCCCAAACTTTGTAAATTTCTTGAACCTTAAATTTAAATAGTATTTCGACTGAATTCGGCTTAGTATGAAGTTTGGATTGATTTAGACAAAAGCATATAATTGAGACTAAACCTTCAACCGTAATGCTGGTTGCTACAAAAAATCGGCTACTGAAAATGGGGAATTGAAGCAGGTTTGGAATTTGGTAGGAATCTCAAAAATCTACTGAAGCCTACAGAGTAAAATCATTAGTTTTATTGGGTTGCCGCTTTTAGGCAACCCTTTGTGTTGGGTACGTCCGTTATTTATTATTCTCCGGATTCTTGTCCCCCCCCTCTAACTTTTGATTGGGCTGGACCGATCCGGCTGATATTTTCAGGGGGAGTGGGGGGGGGGTAGAGTTGTGCCGTTAAGAAATTTCCCGGGCCGGGCCCGGGCCCGGGCTTGCTGAACCGACCGGGCCGGGCCGCGGGCCGGGCCGAGCCCGGCCCGGGGCCCGCCCGGGCCCGGAGGCCCGATTCAAGGCCCGGTAGGCCCGGTGGGCCCGGCGGCCCGGTGTAGGCCCGTTCGGCCCGGTGAAGGCCCGGCATACAGAAAACAGTGTCAAACAATAGCTAGTGCTATTTATTACAACTTAGACAACTCCGAGAAGCTTAAATTTGACTTTCTCATGCAGAGAATTTGGAAAAATTATGAAATTTGCACAACAAAAATTTGACCGGGCCTCATCGGGCCCGACCGGGCCTGGCCGGGCCTCCAAGGCCCGGCAGGCCCGGTAGGCCCGGCTCGGGCCGGGCCTCCGCGGCTGACCGGGCCCGGGCCCGGGCCGGGCCTACCGATCCAACAACCGGGCCCGGGCCGGCCCGGTGCAGGCCCGGCCCGGGCCCGGCCCGGAGCCCGAGGCCCGATTCAAGGCCCGGGCACAACTCTAGGGGGGGGGGTGACCTAAGGTGCTCCCGGAAGCGCGGGCAGTTCGGTACTTCCCGGATACCGGAAATAGCGAATCCCGGAATTTTTTAAAATGGTAAGGGGGACCAAGGGAAATTTTTTGTCTCCGATTTTGCTCAAAAGTTGGTCATAGGGTAATTAGACCACGCTGAGTTCGTAACTGAAATTCCGAATTTTCAAAAAATTTTCCGAAAGTAGTCGATATGGTACTCAAATGAAAGAGCTCGTCGAGCTGAACAACTTTCGTTCTTGCGACATTTTCCGGAAATGCGTCTAGCTAAAGTTGTGGCCGAAAAACTGAAAATTCGGAAAATCACGAAAACCCGGATTTTGTACCAAAAGCTTTTTGTCTCCGATTTCGCTCATAAGTTGGTGATAGGCCAATTCGACCGCACTAATTTCGTAATTGAAATAGAAAATTCCGGAAAATTTACGGATTATCTGTCTAGGTTATATAAACTGAGTTACATGTATCCCTTGATAAGAGGAAAAATGCCAGCGGCAACCCTTTCATGCCAATTTGCTTGTTTTGGTTATTGTTTTGATTGCCGATCATTCTAACAACCAACCTCAGTTATGCTAATGTTTAGATTATTAAGGAAAACAACGTATCACAAAATGCTTAGTTTTCGTATGATTTCTTGATACAGGGACTGGAGACCAAGGTGAACAGAAACAGTTTTTTGCGAAAATTCCCTAAATTTTTTTGTAAACATTTTGCCAAATTCGGAGTCAAATTCGATCCCTTCGATCAAACAAATTTTAGAAAACTCAAATTCTGGTAAATTGACAAATTTTGACTTTGCAATTCATACTGACCTTAGGTTCAAGTTATCGAGAGTTGACCTAACATCCAGAATATCCGGAACAGCCGGAAACAGCAACGGCAGCACCACCTCCTGCGGCGCCTGCGATGGCACCTATGAAAATCGGATTCACAAAGAACTCTCTGTCTGCTTCCTCACAAGCTTCTTTTGCGCCACAGCAGAACCACAAAATTATCATAATCAAAATGAGCACCAACAAAATCCCTAGTAAAATCGAAAGACCCAAAATCCCTCTCTCAATCATGCTATAATACCCAGGTATGGGATGCAATCATGAAACAGTGAACAAAGTTTTGAATGTTTTAATATTTGTTTTTTAAACTGTGAACAAGTACCAACTCTGACCCACCGTGGTTTCTGCTGGAGTCAGTATAGAATCAGCTGCTACTGTAAGCACTGATTATTCAGAAATTAACTTTAATTTAATTTAAATTACAGGCTAACAGAAATCGACTTTAAGGTTGGAGGATACAAAAACTTACTGTCGCAGTTTTGATTGAGATAAAAGTAATGATAAAGGTGTAATGTCGCTTTACTTAATTTTTTCCTTTCATTTACTTAGCAACGATCGACAATAAACAACGGACAAATAATATAAATAGATTGACATGAACGCACAATTACAGAAAACACGATGTTACACACTGCACAGTGTCTGATATGTATGTCTGCCTTGTTATAATATCATGTCATATGATGTCATTTATAATAATGTCATCAACATTATAATAAAGGCTTTCAGCAAAGCCGGAAACAGTTATACATTTTTGGCTAGTAGCGAATCGAACCCCTTATAGAAATTCGAATTTTGCGAAATTCTAGAATTTTGAATTGCTTGCGATCCAACCTGACCTTAGGTTTAAGTTGGCGACAGGTGGTCTAACAACCCGAGCAGCTACCAGCTGATGCACCCGCGGCAGCACCTGCGGCTATACCAATACCAACCGGAAATGCCATGCTGTCTCTGTGCGCTTTTGTTTGACTCTTGGACTCTTGACAAGCTTCTTTTCCACCACAGCAGAACCAGAAAATTAGTATAATCAAAAGAAGCAACAAGGATACCCCAAGAAAGAGCAAAATTTTCACAACTGGTCGGTCATCCATCCTGTAATGCTCACGTATGGGATGCAATGCTCAAATAAGGAACAAGGTTTGAACTTTTTAAGCAATGACTGAGTAAGTGCCAACTTTACCCAACGTGGTTTCTGCTACTAGTAGTAGTCGTTGTCATATTCTAAATTTCTCAGAAAAATTAATCTACTTTAACACCCGATTGCACCAAATGTGTTTAAAATCTAATTAGCCAAATTAGATTTTAAACTGATGTTAAATATATTTAAGTTTCCAGAGCATTGCACCAACTTAAATATATTTAAAATCTGTTTAAAATTTGATTACCTATTGAAACTTAATTAGATTTTAAACATGCCTCGTACTATGTTTAAAATCTGTTTAACGCGAAAATCCAGTAATTTGCAAGTCTCAGTGAAGGTTTTCGCTGTAATCACCGTTATTTTACTTGAGCGACTAACTTATTTTGTATATTTACAAACAAGAACTCTTAGATTCAGAATTTGGATAGATTTAGTTTCTTGTACTTGTTGGAGCTGCACAGAAACTATTTTGGTTATGTATTTGTTTACAAAATGAAATCCCGAAAAAGTTATATTCATGCTTAGCAATAGTTACTTTTAGTGAGATAAGAACAGTAGGTTACTACACTTTGTCACCACTAACCACTAAATATATAAGCAAATAGCAGCGTTTATTGCATTTACACTAAAGCTTACTCAGTTTCTTACTACAGTAAGGACGTAAAAAGAGAGAAAATTTTGAAAAGGAATAATTAGATTTTAAGTAGCTTCTCACTGTCAGGGCTCTGATATTTTATCATTGGGCAGCGCTACAACTTCAAAGCTGCCGCTCGATGTCTGATTGGCTGTTTTAGTAACGTGACCCTTAATTAGATTTTAGCAAAACAGATTCTAAATAGAAGTTAAAAAGATTTTACGCAAAAACATTTTGGTGCAATGGAAAATGTGTTTAGTTTTAAAATCTTTCTAGCTAATAAGATTTTAAGATAATTAGATTTTACGTAGAACCATTTGGTGCAATCGGGCGTATATCTTCGCTTTCTACGGCGTTGTTTTCTCAGTACCTACTGGGTGTTGTCGAAATTAAGTTCCTTACTTTTAGGAATGTTTGGTTGCAAATCCGCACTTTTTCATGAGTACCGAGTCTCCGCTGGTTCAAACCAAACTACAACCAATAACTGTAGTCATCTTCTGAGGGACTGTTGTTTCTGTGAATCCCACGTGGGTCAACCCTGGTCTGGCTCAAAGTCAATGCCAATTTTAATTCGGTTTAGATAGGTTTAGTTGAAATACATACTAATTAGTGTTTTAACAGCGTCCGAACCCTTCGAAATTGTTATAGATGTTTGCTGGCTGATTGAGTATGGTTAGGGTCGCCCAAAGACAAAGTTTCAGGAAAACTCCTTGGGGCCTTTTCAAGAAAGGGTAGAGTAGAGTTAAAATTAAGTCTTTTCATGAATGCATGGAGTTAATTTTAACCCTGGCATTTTTAACTCTTTTTAACCCTGCCGTTTTTAACCCTGCAGGGTTAGAGAGAGTTAAAACACGCAGAGTTAAAATTAACTCCATCCTTTCATGAAAAGAGTTAATTTTAACTCTACTCTACTCTACCCTTTCTTGAAAAGGCCCTTGGAAAGGAAAACTTAAGCTCTTTGGAAGCAGTGATGTTTCAGCCACCGAAACTAAAACTGGTTGCATGCGTACGTGTCAGTGTCAGTCACAGCAACAAAAACTTAAATCAAAACTGAAACTACTTTGGGAAGTTACCTGAAACTGAAATCGTTTTAGGCCTCCGACTGAAGGCTGAAACCAGTTTGGCAAAGACGTAAAACTCGGACCGAACCGAAACTGGATTCAGCGTTTCAAATCTTGAATATCTAAAGCTTTCACTTGCATTCCGTTACTATTCCAGCAGGGGATTCCAAGTAGTCATTTGATAATGCTTTATGTTAGCTCTGAGCCTCTGAAGGCGAGAAATAAAGCACATTTTTGACTGACCTGAAATTGATTCTGTATTGCCGACTATAAAACTTTTACAACTGAAACTGAAACTATGTTAATTATCCGCAGACTGAAATTGGTGGATTGCCGAGTTAACTTATATGTGCTAAATCTGAAACTAATTGTATCCAATAAAAACCACACTATAGATGCCAACTTAATACAGGGATAATTTCGGCTATCCTCTACATTTGAAACGGTATTTTATTGATCTAGAGCAGGAAGCATGGCTTGCCAAGAACGGAAACTCGGGAATGACATCCCTTTTATTTGCCAAATTTCAATTGTTCCATTATTAATTAATTATCTAGGTTTCATGGCAAGATTCGCTTTCGTAGTACTCAACAAAGTCATCCCAGCCTCGATACTTATCAATTCCTTGCGAATCTGCGTGTTGTTGGAAGAAACATTGACACCTGTTGTATCTCGGATCATAGGAACAGAAGTACAGGTTGATCACATATCCAGTTTTTGTTGATTTGCACAGATTAATGCAATCTCTATTGGAAGACGACGTATAAATCACTTCTATAAATAGGAAAGATGAGCTGAAACGGCTTACAGGAATTGCTATCCGGATTGTTTACTAAAAAACACCATCTTATTCCTAATCCAAAGGTACAATCTGACTAATGTTTACCAAGACCATTAATGTGAATTGTGTTGCACCTTTCTCCGGACCAATCTAAATTTGTGGACACTGTGTAACATGATACTATTTGGCTGGTTCTATCCATCAGACAGTTTATTTCTGTAAATCTATAAAGAATTGGCGCTTTTAATTAAAAAAGTTACGTTCTTGGCGCTTTGGTACTTCAGTTATCTCTGGAACCGAAGCCATAAAGACGTACGTGCAATGTTAAATTGCAGATACATACGACTTTCTGGCTTTCTGTTGGAATCCGTATTTGCAGCGACATTTTTCTGCCAAGATTATTATTACCACAAATGCAATAAAGATACGTCTTTCTAATATAGCTAGTTAAATTCAACAAAAGTTTGTGCATGTATAGTTGGTCATAACTCTGTTTTGGCCAAAATGTTTGTTTTTCTCACTCTGAACGGCAGATCTCTCCGCATTTCACTGATGAAGGCAGGCGCTTCTTTGCGACGATTCGTCATAACAATGGCGGTAGAAAACGAACTTCCCTTCCAAATTCCTCGCGCAAATTAAATCTCCTTCCGTTGAATTAGTATTCTCGAAACTTTGATTTTAACATAAAAACATTATTTGTTTAGGCGCATTTGAACATTACAGAGTAGTGTTCGCGCCATTGGAAACCCCTGAACGCAACCTTCAAGCCACAAAATCTAAAAAATATCTTTTATAAGACTGTAAATTTTGACAATTAGAAAGGCTTAGGGGCACCATGCATAACCTTGAATTAATTGGTTACATTTTGACAAAGCATCGTGTAGATCACTCTACTTACTGCACTTACCGTAATGTTGCAGAATTGATTGAGTAAAGCTTCTAGCACCTATAAAGCAAACAAATCAGTGTTGTAGAGAGATGGACGTGACGTTCTGCCCTGTTTCGGACAGTCTTTCTTTAAATCAAAAGTGCATAACTGCACTAAGAAGAAGAGTAAGCCACTGGAGTGCTCCTCTTCCCACCAAACAGGGTCCTCTTTTGGCTCTCCCCAGCAAACGGTGAGGGGGGTATGCTTGTCAACACACCACCCCCCCCCCAACAGGAGAACATTCGCGTATTGTGGTCAGAGCACGCTTACGCAGTGCAGGGAAGGGAAGCCCTCTAGCGGTTTATGTACTCTTATTCTATAACATAACGGAATTAGTTACGGACTCTTGCTTTGCTTTAATAACTAAGAGTATGTGATTGGTTGAAATTATCGGTAAAGTAGAGGTGGCAATGTATTGTATTTGTAGTCTTGTCGTTGAATTTTGTTGAAATTTGAAATTAACACACTTCTTGTGTTAAAATAAATTATATATTTCCATTAATCGTCCTCATTAAGGAAAACCTTTAGAAAATTCAATTTTATCTCCCTTGTCATTGAGATTAGAGCAGCTAAACGGCTGTCCATTTTCACAATTCTGTTGTCAACCAATCACAAGAAACTACACCATTAGTGTATTATTGGCTGGTTTGTAGTATTGCACGGACGCGTCGCTGCAAGTGTTCAGGCGGCATATCCCCAATTTGTCAATTCCCCAGTTTGTCAACTACCAGTTAGTCAATTCTTATCCCTCAAATTAGGGTTGTTCCCAGTTAGTCAACACTTCTTCAGTTCATCCCCAGTTAGTCAAATCTTTTATAAGACATCCCCAGTTGCTGGTCAACTCTTTTTCGTGCCATCCCCACTTTATTAACTTGTTTTTGTGTCATTCAGTTTCTCTTATGGGGACCTGCTTTTAAGCTGACTAAAATAAAGCTTTAACTTTAATTTTTTGTAAATTACTTCAAACAGAACTATTTAATCTTAAGTCATAAATAAAACTTGGCATAGGAAAGACCAGCTGATGAAATAATTTCTAATTTTAATTTTATTAAATTTTAACATAACTTTAAAATGAGATTAAATTTCGTGCTATCTTCACAAAATTTAAATTTTGTAGAATTCGTACTCGATCAATTGATGCTTTCCGGATCAAACCTTGCATAGGATTAAATACTTTAGGCGGTGATTCTTTTTGGGCACATATTATTGGTTGACGGCACAAATCAAGATGAAATGTGATGAAACTTTCCAAATAGGTTCTTTTAGCATTCTAACACCCTCCGCGCAATCCCGCTTCAAAACTTCGACGCCTTCAGGGCAGTTTTTGCAGATTTTTAACAATTAGACAGTAGCTGCATAGCTATGATTGTATTCATTCGAAAGATCATGTTGAGTTGTACATTTTTGCTTTTTGGAGCACCTTTTTAGCTTTTCTGTATGGTGAGATATAGCTTATTTTCTTATTTTGTCGTTGAAAACTTGTCGTTTTTGCAGAAATCAAATAATCCGCCATATCTTGAGATACGCAAGCCATAAAATTAAACTAAGGGTGTCAATTTGAAGGTCTCGTCGGGTCCGAGTATTCGTGGCATTGTAATCTTCTAATTGCTATTCCGTACGCTGCTGTCATAAAAATGTAGTTTTAGCAAAAACATGACCAATTTTTTTCAGCGATTGTGGAGCATTTACTATGCAAGCTAGAGGGTTGCCACTTACTGGACGTGTTTTACACAAAAATACCCAGGGACCCTTTTTTAGTTGCTCCGATTGCTGCTTTCGAGCTAAAGTGGTCGCTTGCCAAATTTGGGAAAAGTAGGCAAAATCCAGGTTGCGCATACATTTTAGTTAATTTCTTTATAACGAAGAGCGGTTTCATAATAATTAAAGAAGGGTCCCAAGCTATTTGATAGTGGAATCGAATGATATGTCCGACGCCTCATGAAAACATGTGCTTTAGTCTGCAAAAAAAATCTGGAAAATTAAATTACTTCGAAAATGCCGGAAAATAATTTCCAAGAACTAAAGTTATGTTCACTGTATTCATTAGAAAGAGAAAATATTAAGCTCCATTTTGATATAGAAATGGCTTCTTAACTCCTAGGAATGAATGAGTAACAACGGTTCAAAGTTGATGTCTCCAAAGGGAATCACCACCTTATATAATAGTAAATTAACTAAAACTGTTTGTAAAAGTTAAAGCTGTTCCCCCTAAGAATAACTGATTCATTCGAACAAGAGTTGACAATGTCGGGATGCCAAGAAAGTAAGTTGACTAACTGGGGAGTTAACAAACTGAGAATGAACCGTTCAGGCAATCAGTCTTGGGTTTTTACTTCTTAGCCAGATTTTTCAGTATATCGTTTCCAGCAAGGTGACTTAGCAAGGCGGTTTACATTCGCGGTATGAAGCGGGTATTGTTATTTGCTGTGAAAAATGCCATGACGGCAACAAATCTCTGAATTTAGTAAGTTAGACATTTGCTGTGCTTACTTCCCTGCTTTGTTGGTATGGTTTGGTATTATAACCTTGTATAACTTCAAAGCTTGCAATATTTGTAGCGGATTTTGCAGTTGGTTGGATATTTGTTGTCTGCTTTCAATAGTGACGAGCTACGTAGTGACAAGTTTAAAAAACACCTGGGGACCACTGGCACTGGGCGGGTTGTGGCTGCGGGAGATCTACCAATTTAAAACTTTTTCACAACTTTATAAAACTTTTGGGACCTTGCAAAGCTTTCGCAACTTTATAAAACCTTTTAAAGTGTTTTGCAAGTTTATAAAACGTTTTATGCAAATTTTTAAAACTTTTTAAAACATTTTGTGCGACATCATAAAGCTTTTCCACAACTTCTCAGAATAACAGTTTTCCAGAATCAGTTAAACTCAAAACTCAGTTTTCTAGAATCAGTTAACGAAGTTGTCAATAATGTAGTGGAGATGCATATATGTAAGTTGTCTGTTTACACATTTTGCTTCGTCTGCAGACTAATTTGCATATTTGTCTGCAAGCACTTCAGTCTCTCCTGTTTGTTGAATTCAGTTGGTTGTTTGTTGTAGACTTGGGTGGTCGCTGCCATAGACATGGCACTTGTCAAGACAGCCGGGTCCCCCACCCGACTGTAGCTCCCACGTGTGCTCTGTGTTGGTATGCATTTATGCTGTGTCATTATGGCCTTTATTATATGCTTTATATATGTGTGCTCATTTATATGCTATGCTTATTCCTTCATGTACGTGTCTTTTCTCGGCCAATGCGCCATTATTAAATACCTATATTTATTCGTGGTTCTTTTTGGCCTATGTATGGTTAGCCTGGTGATTTACGTGTAACATCTGTTACTGGCGAGGCTCCCCGCGAACTGGCTTCTGTTAGGCCAGGCGCGTTATCTATTGAGCGCAGTTCCAGTAGCAAGTTGTTGGTAATCGCTATGTTACAGCACTTCCGCTACAATAATAAGGTAAAAATATGTGTACACCACCGACGCCATCGCCGGGCGGGCTGTGGCTGCGGGTGGTCCCAGAACTCTCATTTCACTTACTACTACTTTCTCTATAAATTTTTATGTACTAATAAAACTAAATTTAAAAAATCAATCGTTGTCAGTGATTAATAAATAGTCTTAGGATATCTCCGACTAAAATGATTAAAATTAGATCATAAAATCATTGGTTGGCATACTGTCTTTGGCACTAGAAGTATTTGTCATCAAAAGTAACGACAACACGTAGAATAATACGGATGTCATATTCGGACAAAGCAGTTAATGTATTCGTCAATCCTGAAATTAAGATTCAACTATGTATATCAGAGATTTAAAGTTTAATAGGAACAGAAAAGAGCTGTTTGGTTAAATGAGCTGCTAGGTTATCTCAAATAATGTTACAAAAAGAACTCCTTTATGCAAGTTTATTCTCTCGCTTTTGCCATCGACTATTTACTACATGGTAGAATGAGTAACATGCCATTCACGATTTCTCTTTGATATCTGAAACCTAAGTATGTTTGCTGAATTATTAATTAAATCGCCCAGAAATAACCTTCAATTCCAAACGGCTGTAGACGAATTTGGAGTACCAGGTGACAACAATTGAAATTTTAGGAATCTAACGCAAACCTGCGAAATCAGTCAAATGTTATCAATCAAATAAGGCAAACTCAAACTTAACTTCGCTTGGAGTTTACTAGAATAATTTGTTTCCGCTAACATTCTCGACTATAATATTTTATTAGGTACAAAAATATTACCTTGAAAACAGAGCTACAGCTTCGCTGCTTCACACCTCTTTCTCTCTCTGGTGTAACACCTTGAAGATTTTTTATCATCTATCGTTAATAACTGCAAAATCAGTCTTGATCAGTAAAAAGTATGCACAAAAATATTTTATACGTAGCAGATTTGAATGTAACAGACACTATTTTTTGCTTTTAGATTGGTGTAATTCTTGCGTGTTTTCGCTTCAATGCATCTTCGTACTGTGACTGAAGTTGAAATGGATGATGGACATTAATAGTCAAACAATAATCGAATGATGTTTCAAAAGTTTGCATAATTACAATCGATGAATGCGTTTAGGGAATGCCTTTAAAATACCATAAGCCAGCAATAGTATTTTTCGTATTTGCTTAGGAAGCTCCCCAAGGCAGGCGTTTGTCAAGGAACTGTCCAGTTCCAGTGGTATAAGCTAGGGATTCTTCTAGACGAATTCAACCAACTAAGTAATGCTTGACCAACAATAAAGTGTTAATTAGCAAGGAAATTGTAGGTACCCTTGGAACTACAGAAGCCAAACGTGACTATCACCAAAATTCATGATCTATGTTGTTGTTGTAATGTTAAAATTTTATTATAGTATCTGAATGCAGTAACTATCTTTATTATCGAATACATTGATTTTTATCTATAATTTAGTGTTGATTTTGACAAGTTTGGTTTGCTTTGTGATCATGCCATTTTTTGAAATTGGACAAGAAATTGTAAAAAGATTGATGTGGGAGATAATTGGAAACTGAACAAAGCTTTTAGTTTATCAAGCTTTCAGAAGAAATATCTAGACATTATCGACAAAATTTTACGATGTTCCGGAAAAGATAACTTGTAGTTGTGTTGGTGTACCTGATCTCTTGTCTTGGCATATAAAGCTTCGTGTTTTGTGTCAGCTTGCCTAGTAGCAGAATACTCAGCAGATAATTGAAGCAGAATTGGGCTTATGGACACGGTAATAGTGTTGTTTTGATTTTTCATTTTAGTTTTGATTTGATTTTTGATTTTTTATCAAAACCTCCGGAGTTTTGATTTGATTTTTGATTTTTTATCAAAATGTGCCGGAGTTTTGATTTGATTTTTGATTTTTTATCAAAACTCTCGAAGTTTTGATTTGATTTTTGATAAATCAAAACTCAAAAAGTTTTGACTTTTGATTTTTTGACAATTTTTTAGGAATAGTTTTCGGAGCTTAAGGAGGGGGACATTTTTGGGTCAATTTTTGCCTTTCTCCGATGTTGCTTGAGGCCACTGCCAGACACTTATGGCACCTCCACAACTGCTCTTTCATATTGCTTTCTTAGTAGGACGAGAGTCTCTCTTAGTAAGGCAAATTTGAATCCGGATCCAAATTTTCAGACCCGGCCCGGACCCGCACCCGTTCATTCAGACCCGGACCCGGATTTAAGGGGGTCGCTTTGGGGCCAGAATATTTAGTCACGGATTTCGCTCATTTTTGCACACAATATACTATAGGTAGGGTTGTGCCGATAAGAAATTTCTCGGGCTGGGCTCGGGTTGGACCGAACCGTTTCTTCGCTTCTGGCTCGGCTCGGAATTTGGATTTTTGTTTCAGTTGCGCAAACCAAATACGTACTCATATTGAAAATGATTACCTGACCTATGCTTTAGCTCGACTACAAGAAGAGCAACTTCAGCCAAGCAAGCTTTTTGGAACGCTCAGAAACTTTTAAAAGTAATTTACTGCAAGAAGGATATTTTGAATTTTTCTGGATTTCAGACCTCAGGACCCGGACCCAGACCCGCGGTTTTAAGATTGAGACCCGGCCCGGCCCGCGCCGCGGGCACCCGGTCCCGGATTTAACTCTGCGAAAAGGTTGTTACTGTCCCTAAAAAATTATGCTGAGGCGTCTATGCTCCCCAGCTATACTGATGCAGCTTAGGAAAGATACCGTGTACTGTAACAAAAAGTAAACGTGTTTGAGCGAAAATCCTATTCAACTCTTGGTTGGCCTGGCGAACTTTTCAACCAGAGATGAAACCGGGTCACTATTTACTGACCAGGTGACCCGGTATTTTTGAAAATTCAGGTTTAAGCTTGGAAAGATTAAAAATACTTATATTGAGGGTGCGGTGAGTATTCTTTGATTTTTTTGGACAGTTTTGGAGTCTAAAATAAAAAGCTGGTCAAAATTTTTGCTTTCCTTATAGTAACGCTGGAAAGTATATAAATATTGTAAGTAAACCGGAAAAAGTCAAAACTGATTCGCACGATTTGGATTTCGCACTCGATCTGCAGTCAACTCCATAACTTGTTGAATCAGTTTGGAACAAAAAACTTTGCCGAAGTCAGCACATCATTTAATTCTAATTATAGAGCTTAACATAAGCACCTTTGTGTTTTATTGTAGTAAAAATATTTTATTTAGTTGTATGGCTGAGGGTTACACTCAGCGCACTTTCTTTATGTGGAATTATTCTTGCTAGGATTCAGAAAATACATACTACAAATAAAAGTCAAACTAAAATCCACTAGTCCCTAAGGATACTAAGTCGTAATATTTCGAAAAAATGAAAATCAAAACGCAGAGTCTGTGAACCTTATTTTGCTGAGATTTTCTTAATTACTCAGATTTGAGATCTACACAGTCTGACTCCCTCAGAAAACGAGAGCAGCGGTGAAGAAAACTGCAGCAGATGGAGCATAGAAAATTTTAGATTTTAAGATAAAGATTTCGGACTCTCAGGGCCCATACCTAATTTTCTTGTTTCTAGTTAAGATCCAACGCAATCATCGTTTCAAACTATATTTAAGCTTGACAGGTCATTACAAACATTTTGAGGACACTACAGCGACAAGCATCTTAAAGACTAGACGATTAAGTTAAGTATATAATTATTCCTGAAGTTTTGAGTAATTACTGAAGTTTTCAGGTTATAAAAGCTGATAAAAATTCCAAAAATATGCTTTAACAGCAAAAAATTTCCCCCAACTAAAAAATACCGGGTCAAGACCGGGTCAGAGCTCCTGACCCGGTGACTCGGTCCATATAGTGGCCAGAACTGACCCGGTGACTCGGTGACCTGGTGACCCGGTTTCATCTTTGTTTTCAACATTGACGAACCAGCAGTAGCTTGGATCGAGAATGCAGACCAACGCATAAATCCCGTCGAAATCGTGGAATGAAGGATCTGTTGCGAAACGAAAACGTCCCGTCAACTCTGAGACAAGACCGTCAACCAAATGAGAAAATTACAACTCAGGCAGACTTGCGCACACACAAACACACACAGGGGCATAAATCAATAAATATGTAGCGGGACTGGAGAAGTCCGTTTATTATATTTAAGTATATTAGACATCGCTGAATCAAAACTAGGTTTTGATTCAGCGCTGAATCAAAACTGGGTTTTGATTCATTCTTGAATCAAAATCTAGTTTTGATTATAGCCTTGAATCAAAACTGGGTTTTGATTTTTTAGGTTTTGATTTTTGATTTTTGATAAATTTGCCTTCGCGTTTTGATTTCTGATTTGATTTTTGATTTTTTACAGTCTGAGTTTTGATTTTTGATTTGATTTTTGATAAAATCAAAACTCAAAATGGGTTTTGATTCAAGTTTTGATTTCTGATTTATCAAAACAACACTACACGGTAAGCGACGACAGCATTCTTCCAGAGATTATCACCTAAGCTGGACCAGAGTGCATTAAATACAAATTACTCCCAGCATTTTACGGACTGCTTCTAATGTTTATATATTTCATATTGCTGTCTTTTCTTTATACCTTAAGCTTTTTCAACAGAAACAAACCATAGTTCATTCAACACTGATGGATATGATTACTTTATGCTGCAAAAATAATATCCACCGAAGTGATGTAAAAATGCTATTTCTTTAAATTGGACGAATATTTCGCCTTAATTGTGAATATGTACTATTGGCGTTTAAACTGGTCTGTGGTTTGTTTTACGGGCTCTTCCGTTTCCTGTTCCCGAATTAAACTTTGAATTAACACCCAGGTGTCAGGGTTACTCTCATCGGATGTTCAGACGTCCAATTAGCACTGGATCTTAGAGCTAAGTTCAATACAGAATGGTTGAACTGTTCCAGTGCTGTCTTTGATTTAGTCACAAAATCTACGAATCTTAAAATCATGGGTTTACAGCTCCATACAGCACATTAATTAAACTTAGTTCAATATTGCTTTAGGTATCTATTAAAAGCTAAAACAGAAATGTCTGGTGTAACAGATAATGAATTCCCATTTTAAACAAATTCTCTTGCAGTGCCCTAGAATTATTCAGTCTTTGAACCGTTTAACCACAACAATGCTTCGTTTGTGCTTAGGCGTTTGCTTTATCGTTCTTGTCTGCTCCAATCTGGAGGAGCCTTGCGCGAAAAGATGTGGCAACGAATATCTCCACGGCATTGACGAAGTTGAGGGTAATGTGGAAGCTACGTGCGACGTCACCCATTTCTATGAAGTTTGCATACGCCGATGCCCAGGTGGCCATGCAATCTGGAGTCAAATTATGGAAGAATCCGGATCAGAAATCATGCAAACGATGTCTGAATGTGGATGAGCCTAAATCAAAACTAAATTTGCAAGTGCTAAATTATCCGGACGAAATACATAATTGTCCTTTCTTCGATAATAAAGTGCGTGGAAACAGTATCACCAATAAAGTATAAGATATGAGGTCATTCTCTTAGCCAATTTAGTAACCTGACACATGTCTGCTAGCCAGGGGCCGATCCTATCAAAGTCTTTAACCCGGGTTAAGTCGCTAACCGGTTAAGTCGCTATAAATGGGTTAACCCAAACCCCATCGTATCAATACTTGCTTACCTGGGTTTACTTAACCCAGGTTTCACAATGGGGTTAATAGACCGTCTTGGGGTTAGTGTCAATAACATTTAAACCCGGGTTAGCATACTCAGTCCTAAAAATGTTTGATTGGACTGGGTTAACCCCGGGGTTAACCTAACCCTGAAATTTCGGGGTAAACCCCAGAATGAGGCTTAACTCGGGTTAAGCCTAACCCTGTTTTGGCCAAGTTGGCCTTGGCAGTTTAATTCCCGGTTCACCCATTACACAGGGAAGATCACGTCACATGTGGGGTTAAAACAATACTGTTGAAGGATCGACAACTTCCCACCACAACTTCCCAACTTTATATTGTGACCTGACCTGACCTATTCCACTACGTAACTTTTCTAATTTCCATTTCCATTTCCATTCTAATTTCCATTTTCTAATTTGCATACAACGAATCGCTCCTACCTCCGTCTTCCTTTATAAACTAATTTGCAAACATGTTCCACATTGAATGTTCTAACATGCGACATGTGTATTTCATGGCAAGCACTATAAATGACACTCGCGGTGTGTTTATACATATCTACTTCAAACCGATTATAGCAGACCTGATGCGCCGAGGAAGAAGGAAACCGTTGTAATAGCGCATCGCAACGCCACCTGATGATGAAAATCACTGAACTGAGAACATAAGTAACATGACTAACACTCGGTGATTCTTCCGTATACGCACACCTAGACCTAACATTAAACTAAAGTGCACTCAATGCATCTACTTCCGTAGACGCACACTAAAATTTCAGGAGAATCCTGGACAAGACTAGCCCTACTCTCAAAAGGTAGCTACTTCCGTAGATGCACACTAGATTAATGATACAATTCATGTTAAGGGTCGCTTTCTCGGGGTACTAACCCATAGATAATTTTGAGAGTTCTTATATTTTCAGTGGCGATTAAGATGGGATTTGTTCTTTAAGCATAGCTTAATTTAATTCAATTTCATTTATTTAACTTAATGGTAAGCCACCTTCCTTCTCTGCTCCGGGCCTCACGTACCGGGTTCTATCCCAGTCGTGAGAAACTTCGTAATGACTGAAATCTCTAATTACATTTAGTTTTGAAAAAACTACGGCATTCCTGCCAAGCGATGCGATGGCCAGGCCTATGTCGTTGTAAAGTCTGCGAAATTCGGCCAAAACTAACTCAATTGTTGAACATAGCTGCATGGAAAGCTGCACGGTAAGAACCCTAGTCCTCACGGATCTGATGAATTGTTAGCTAAATCATTAGCAGAGCCTGAGATCGTATTTACTCGAAACTTCTGTCAGCGGAAGCACGCGATCCCGGCCGGGCGCCTCTTTAAATAAATTAAGCAAACAAGCAATTCATTAGCATATTTAATTAACTTAGAATTTATAAGATAAGCTAAGTTCCAGGAGTAGCCAAAAATTATTCCAGTAACGCAGTTGCTTCTACTTTTGCTATTTGTGAGGGTCAGCCTGGATATATATTAACTTTAACAGTCAGGCACCGTTATGTTGCGCGGTAGCGAGGTGAACGTCTGGAGAAGTCGCAAGTGTCAACCATTATATATATAGATTGTTCTTCGTACTAAAACTGACATATGACGGTGGTTACATGGCCTATTGTTTCATCCTTTCATAGTTAGATTTGAGGAGAACGCTTCAATATTTGCATCTAATTCAAGATTTGTAACTTTGCATTACTATTGATGACGTGTTATATTTAAAACAGAAAATAATCACGGCAGTGTAAGGCTGTAGCAGCAAGTTGTCCTTTATTTATGCTATAATATTATTGATTTATTTTATCCATTCTATTTAAGCGCAGTTATAGTTTTTACAATCGTACATGAGCACGAAATTAAAATCATCTTGGTGTACACGCAGATAACGGTACCACTTATTTGCTTCGTAGATGTGAAATTGCAGGTTTATGTATTCGCCGTTGCAATTGTCCTGATATGTACCAACTGCTCCATGAAAGTAACAGCAGTAGCATCTTTCTATTTGTCCATTTTCGTAGCTTGCATCCTTGCCCCAGGCGAAGTTCATATATGTTAACATGCCGTCCTTTGTTGTGTTGTGCCCTGCAGAGTAATATGTACCAGCTCCTCGTATTTTCAAGTTTGGAAGACTAATGTCAAGATCGCTTGCACGATCGGAACATTTTTCGTAACACTCAGTCTGGCTCCACGTCCCTTCTCTGTGAACATCTGAAGCACGAAACGCAAAACAAAATACTTTCTATTTCGATTACTTCTGGATGCAACTGGCAACTACATATATGTCACACATACAATCATCCTGTCAGCTGACAAACGGATAAATAAAGAATAACTGCCCAAATAGATGGTTCTCTTCATCATACCTGCATCATACAGGAAGGTTTTTGATATAACATTGGCCGCTGCTGGACTGAATAGAATCAGAGCTGAAATCAGTAAACAAATCTACTACAGTTTCAGTGGTAAAAGTTAATCTATGCTTCAGTGGGGAGCGGTGTACCTTCAGCTGCCATAAACCTCAGAAAGCAAGTCAGAAATGATGCGCAGATGTATGTATATGCTAATCTCTTTGTTGCTCATGTTTGGCGTTGAAGTATGATTCGGGAAAAACTATTTCTGTATTCAATTTTTATTTTCTTATTTTGACGAATTTAGTACCTACCAAACTAATGTGAATAACTACCAAACCCAATTTAGTCACAAAGGAAATCACTGTAGAATTGTTAGCATTTTATCCTTCGAAATCCAGTGTCAGACATTGAAAAGCTGAAGTGGGTTTTGGCTCAAGTAACTCTGAATTATTTGTATGGCAAATACAGCAAATACACTTAACACGTTCCCGGCGAGGGACGTAATTTTACGTCTTTAAAATTTCTTCAAATTATGCTTTGGACGTAAAATTACGTCCAAATTCTAGTGTCTTTTATAGCAGATTCTGAATAAAAGGGTAAGATTTTTGCAACTAGACATATGTACAATGGCTAAAGTAATGGATTTAGACTTGATTCAAAGGCCGGAATAAAGTGTGACGCGCTCATTAGGATAAAAATCATTTGGACGTAATTTTACGCCCACGCACAAAATTTTAGTCAAAAAATTTGTACAGTTTTATGCTTAAAATCTGGACGTAAAATTACGTCTTTTAAATTTTTTTGCTGCAATATACTACAAAAAATGTCAAAGACGTAAATTTACGTCCAAGGCCTGAATAGCTCACCAAACTGATCTCATCAAGCTGATCGATTCTGACCAAAGACAGAAGTCGTCACATTAGCGATGAGTTCAGGAGGCTAAATACAATTTTGGGGAACCAAGCAAAAATTTTGCCGTCGGGAACGTGTTAAGAGACAGTAAACTCATACCTGCAAAGTATGTCATGACTACAATCAGCATAATGAAGACTTTCAAGTTTTTTGATAATCAAGTCTGCTGAAATGCAAATAAATATTCTCAACTTAAAAAATAACTAGCAATATGTTTTGCAAAAGGTTGAGTTTCAAAGTAATATTTTATTGAAATTATTAGCCTGCTGCGCAGTACAATTCTGTATAAGTGATTAAAAGTTTGTTTAGGAATTGCGCAATATTGTGTAAAACATCGTGCAGTTAGCTAAAGGCAGGCAAATTGGTTTTCACTCCACAGTTTATTTTATTTTACAATTTCAATTTTTTGAACAAGTCAATTCAATTCAATTCTGTTTTGGTACGATTCAATTCAATACAATTTCAGAAAGAGAACTGTTGCAAATTCCCTGCTATTTTAATACAATATGCACAGAGTTGCTTTGTTCGAATGCTTTATTTATTAGCCATCCATCAGCAGTGGAATAAAAATTCCGGTTTAGGATTCTTCAAACAGATTCCACAAATTCCACACCTGCGTAATTACATGAGCTAGAAAAAGAAGCATTTCAAAAGAGAAAACCACACAGAAATTATGCATTGCCTGTCTTAAACCATTGCACACATGCATTTATGGTGAAATGCAAGTTTTACAAACAAACTGTGTGCTCGAGCCTGGGCCGAGCAATCACAAAAGACCTGCTGCGCTGATGCGCAGCAATAAAAATAATATTTCATGTTACTATGGCTGTTACTCCCAAGGAGGCGGAGGAAGAGGAGGAGGTTTTACCGACAGTGCAGCTACTCCTTAATGTGGTCAGTCATTCGTCTCTTAGTCCTTTTTCGCGCACGAGTTAAAAGAGTAGACTTAAAAAATTTTAACTCGTTTAACCCAGCGAATGAGTTCAGGTGAATTGTGGTTAACTCTTTTAACCCTGTGCGTGAAAATGATTGAGCTTATTTTCACTCCTTTACCTTTCATTTAACTTGCTGTGCGAAAAGGCCCTTAGTTAGTCCTCTTGCTTAGGAAATGAGCGATAACTAATGGACGGAGAATGAGACTTTCCGCGGAGTTAACACAAAGCGGACACTCTATTGATCAACAGCGAGTTGCTCCCTCTCATAATCATTGTTACTGTAACTTCTTCCACCACATTTGCAAGAATTGTGATGTCTGTTCTTGATAAGCTATGCCATCGAGCTTTTTCTCTGAAAGCTTGATTTTGAGTAGTAGTTATTTCACAGAAGACTGCTAAGAGCATTCAGGAATGTAATTGGGGATGTAAGGAGTGAAGACACAGAAGGACAGCTGATCGTTGTTATTTACTGACTTTATTTGTTAAACTTACATTGAAGTAACTGAATGTGTTGATTTTATCGTATGCTTAACTGCCAGCAATTATCGTTAAGACTGGCTTAGCCTGCACAAAGGGAGGCTTTGCGAACAGGTAACAGATTTCGGAATGAACAGAAATATGTTTGGTGTCTATCTTTTCTAAGAAAAGGAATGCATTTCAAATTTGTCACGGAAAATGTAGAAAACGCGAGGGGTTCGCTTTTCACAAATCTGACATCAGTTACAGAACGACTAATAGAACCCATGACAGTGGTTGTCAAACGTGGGTCTGGACGCAGGAAAGGTGCTGTCACTTAAAGCATTCGAAGGTTCCCCAAAGGTCGTTAGTCGACCTTATCATTTTCACTGCATAAATGGAGAAGCTTAGGAGTAACTCACATCCATAATGCTGCTTTCTCTTGCAGTGGGATTAAGGGCAAAAATCATCATGAATAGCTGAGTCAGTAGGACTTCTTGGAAATGTTACCCTCTTCCCGGAGTTTGTTGTTCCACTAAACAGCAATTCCACTTGACAGCAAGGACTCGTTTCTCAGCAGTATTAAAATGGTTTAGACACTCCATTAGTTCATTGCTTTAAACTAAAGGTAAGGCACACGAATACCGGGCTACATTTACTGGAAGCATACTTTGTTTATTAAAAAGGGACGATTTGTTTTGAACGTTTCGAGTAAACATGAACGTAGGAGTTAAGTTATAACCAATTTCCCTGTCGTCACCAACAGATAAACTTGTCAGCCAATAACTCAGCTCCCTCGCAGTTTCCATCAATCATCAAGAGGATCTTTAATCGTCGTCTCAAGCACATTAATAATTTTAAAGATCCCTGGTTCTAGTCCAGTTAATTTAATCTTGCGAATGAGCGGCACTTCAGGAAATTTAACATGAACAGTCTGTGATGTCTGCCTATCTTGCTTCGTGAACGCCTAGCTTATCGCTTAACTGTGACCATACAACAACAAGACTTTGCAAAACTTAAGTAATCTAGACTTTCGTTTTTACGACGGCAGATATCAACCATTCACAGGAACATAAAATGTGTTATAATCGGTACAATATGCTAGTTTTATTGACCCAAGGCTTGCTGAGTGGTTGGAGTTCTCGACTGCAAATTGGGACTCTTTTGTTCAATTCTCTCCGTCCTGATTTCAACTTTTCACATTTGGCGATAGTGGTGCTGTAATTTTAGAGGTGCTCAACAATGCATTTAGAACTTACGTAAAAAATAATGATTTCCTAATGGACTATTTTCATTTACAGCTGAAATCCGTGAGAATGCCGGAGTTGATAAGCAGTGGATTTACAGGTCTTAGTTGTGAGCCCGGAGGCAAGAAACATTGTAATTTCATTTTAAGTCCTCTTTTCCCGAAGACATGGGAAACATCTCGTGATAGTCTTATTTCCTTCTTGACTTACTGGCGTCCCAGTCTGTGATTATATCTTTTCTTTTGGTTAATCTGACTTATCGCGGAGGAGATGACGTCACCTCCGCCCACAAAATGAATTAAGGGGGGGGGTCGCGATTTTTCGACCATCTCCGATTTTTCTCATTTTCACATATTTTGTAGTCCTCATGGGTCCCCAAAACAGGACAAGTGCGTTTGTTGCAAAACTTTTCCTATCATTCACAATAGCCCTCCAAAGGTGACCCCGACATGTGTTAAACATAGGAAAATGAAAAAGTTAGGAAAATTTTTCTGCTACCAAAAGTTTGAGCGCTGTGTAAGAGTAAATCGGCTACAACTCGCTGTAAAACCTAATTTGGACTAGGTAGAGTGCTAATATCTATACGACGTTATTTCCTGTAGGGCCGCTGATTTTATACGAATTTTCAAAGTTCGGGAAAAGCGGTTTTTGCTCAAAATCGCTCTGCAAATGTGTAGGTCATTGAACGTTTTGTCCTGTCCTGAACTAACCCTTTGGTGTAGAAACTTCGCGTTTAGTTATTAGCACAGTATATTGCTAGAGCTTTATTTTGCATATAATCAATCCTTATTAGGGCTTTTCAGTAGCTCACAGTTTTGGTAGCAGAAATTTCATTTTTCTTCAAAAATCGTCATTTTTCGATAATTTCATGTTTGCTGCTTCATAAGTCAGTCAAATCTTAAGATATCTCAATTAAATTTGGCATGCTAATAGGCTAGCATAAAACCTACCTGTATGTAAAGTTTCATGCCAATAGCCTGTGTTTATCTCTGGTGACATGCTACGATAGCATGGCGGACACCTGTGGGCAAAAAATGTCAAATTTTCAACTTTTTCAAATATAGCCATATTTTATATCAAATTGAAGCTCTCGATGTCCTGAACATTTTATCTTCTTGCACCAAGTCTCTACAATGCAGTATGAGAAAGTTAGACGGAGTTAAAGTTTGAAGCAAATAACAGCCGGAATAAGCTTTACCAAATCGTCCAAACGCCCTGTCTCGCTCGTTGTTGGCTTGTCACTGCAATTTATGCGGTAATAAACACTTACAGGTAAAGGCTTTAAATTGATGTATTTGTCATGCCACAGTCTTTTGTCATCCTATGTGTACGCGACTTCGAAGCCCTCAGCGAGGCATACTAACGTAAATACTAAATTGAATGGATTTAACTGCAATATCTCTAGACTGGATTGACCCTGGACTCTAAAAATTTGTCTTGTTTTTGGGCACATATGGGGGTATATAATACCAAAAAATGAGCGAAATCGGTGACTATAAAATTTGGTACCTGGCGACCCCCCCCCCTTAAATGAATTAATCTTTCAAAGTGAAGTAAAAACAGTATCTTAGTTAATATGTCCCATGTGTTATTTTTCAAAAAATCACCCACAGTGTTTTCGAAACCGTAGAACTGAAAATTTGCAGAAAACTGCAAGTTGCACCATCTTACAAACTGCCTGATTTGTACCCCATTTCTTGCTAACTTTCTGTCAAAGGTTGAACACTCGCTGAATTAGATCCTGTGTAAATGTATTTGGCTCCAGTCTAAGTGCATATACTGTTTTGTCATCTTTTACAGAATGTTTACTTTAATTCTGTGCTTGTTTTTTGGATGCCACATTTGATTCAGTTAAATTTAGCTGTCCGCGACGCTTGTGAACCACTTATGTTGCCAGAAAAAGCAGGAGGCTTTCTTTAACTTAATCTACAAGAATTTGCTATGCTAATTAGCTTTTTGGGCTAAAATTCTCACTTTGACTGAAACAAAAACAGAGCTGCTTGAGCTAAACCAGGACCGATAGCTCCAGAAAAATCTAATTACAAACCAAGACAATTTGGACGCAGTAAATAGTAGGCTAATTTGGGAGTCACTTGTGTTTGTTACCGAGTAATTGACCACCATCCCACGGACCTGTTTTTGTTCCTTACTGCTAAAAAATTAATTCTTTTCAATTGATTTAGCACACTACAACTAATTTAAAATTTCATGAGTTTATATTTGAAAAAATTTGAATCAGGGTTGAAACGTTAAATGGATTTACATTCTGAGATTATTTTTCAACTAAGGTGATGTCCTTGCTTACATTCAAGCAGGTAGGGCTTTTGTAGGAGTTTTTGTGAGACCCAGACAGATCAAAAAGTAAATTTAATTCTTTGACAATTCAAATTTTATTTGATTTTAGATTACTGTGGATATCCTTTTTAGTTTGAACGTCCAAGAGTGGCTGTGGGTAACAATCTCGTCAGAGGTCCAACTTTGCTAAGCTGTCGATCCTGTATGACTATCTTTTCTAGCTTTATTAATATCAAATTGCCTCTGTCTTTAGGTGTAGTGATAATAATGTTTTCTAATTGAGAGATAAGGTCACTTTCAGAAGTGAGTAAATGACCTTTTGAGAACCGGAATAAAAGAATTGGAAAGGAGATTACTTAGAATGGTAGAACACCTTCAATCTTTTGTCTTGTTGGTTATGAGTGTAGGTAAAAAGTCCTTGTATAACTCATATTTAGTTCTTTCAAGAAGATTTGTTCTATGTCTGTAAATGAGAGCTGACGCGCTGTGTGCTACAAATAATTTGTAGTAGAGATGAGATCAGGGCCGAATTTTCAGGCCCGGCCCGGCCCGGCCCTGCTCAAATTTTAGGTCTGCCCGGCCCGGCCCGGCCCTGTGTCAAAAATTTCAGGCTCAGGCCCGACCCGGCCCTGAGTGCCGTTTAGGTCTGCGCGGCCCGGCCCGGCCCTGAAAAGCCCTGATTTTTTAAAAAATTCTTCTATGGCGTTTTGAGACGTGTACAATCATGTGTATCTTATCTCACTATCTTATTTTAGTGACCCAAAGTATATACATGTTCTCTCAAATCAATTATGCATAACGAATATTTCAGAATTCCACCCTACTAGGGAAATTAGTCAAGAGAATAATAAATCGGAAGACTAAGTTAGCCCGATGTCGAATTACCGAACTGGTTTATTGTTTTAGTGAGTTTAAAATAGTTACATAGTAGGTTGAGTTTCTGTTACTCAAAAGCAGACATAAACAAACACAAACAGGCACTCATTATCAACTAAAATTTCCAAAAACCGTATGCAAACTCAAACAATACTTGGCACATGCAGTCTCATTTGGTGCAATGAAAGCAAGAAATTTGAAGTCAGGAAGGCAAACACAATTGTTAGAATTGTAAAGTGCACATGTGCAACAGATTAATATGTAAAAAAGTCAGGGCTTGGCAGGACCGGGCCGGGCCGGGCTTTTTCCGTTGGGAGCTGCGCGGCCCGGCCCGGCCCTTACTAATTTTTTCTCAGGCCCGGCCCGGCCGCGTATTTATAAAATGTACAGTCCGTTTGCGCAGCAAGAAAATGTACAGCGCTTTCGCGCAACTTTTCAAAATGTACCCTTTGTTCGCGCAACAAGAAAGTGTACAGCGTTTTCGCGCAACTTTTCAAAATGTACACTCTGTTCGCGCACCAAGAAAGTGTACAGCGATTTCGCGCATCTTTTCAAAATGTACACTCTGTTCGCGCACCAAGAAAAGTCACGATTTTCCACAGGTACGCGTGTAAACTGTTGTAAACTCTTTAAAAAAACTTGCTAGTCTAAATTACAGTCAGTACAAAATACTATGCCTACCTATTATTACAAATAAAAATTCTGCTTTTAATGAATGAGATTAATACTAACAGAAAGATTACAATTAGTTAAAGAAACTAACGCAATTGAGACCATTAGAAATGCTAGACTGTTCCAAGGGTAGGTAGATACGATTACATACCATTTTTAAAACACTAGGTTAACACACCAAAATACACAAATTTAAAATGCAATTTTGACATATTGATATTGCCAATACTGGACATATCAGTGCATTCTAGCCGGAGGGACATTAGCATTTAAGGCTTTGGCTAAAGCATGGGGACGTTTGGTTGGTCTTTCTGAAGATCCAGCAGCTCGCCTTCCGGGATTTAGTCTTTTAGCGCCCCTGTAAACGTTAACTCTCCTGGCGTGAGCAGTGGGTTGGACTTGAATAGCAGATCTTCCTCTTGAGGGTATTCCGACGGAGCTACCGGCAGTAGACAAGAAGCCAGCATATTGGGAGGCAGTAGAAATCTTCCGTAGGCGAATAACATGTTTTTTCAAAGCAGCTTGAATGGTTTCATCACTTCCAAATTTATCCACTAAGTTGGCATGTAAAGACTTCAAATCATCCAAAAACGTTTCGGCATTACCATTTGCTGGGTTAGCATCACCAGGTCCAGACAACATGTCGTAAGGCATTAACGGTCCGTTTCCAGTGTTCGGATCGGCAATTTCGGATTCAGGAGGATTGCGGTCGTGAAGAAGTGCATAAAATTCAGGATTCTGTGCAGCATCACCTAAGGCAATTTGAGCAGCGGAAAATCGATCAGCAGAAGAAACCATTGGAGCGTTTGGGAATTCAAGGAAGAAATTGTGAGCAACCGCTGCTTGGTGTCGACAAAAGCGCCCACTCTGGCCTTGACAGCAGGTACATAAGCCCAAACTACCGTCAACAAGGTACTTTTCCTGCTTTCCGGGATCTGAGACCTCAAATCTGTGACCTTCCAGCTGAACAATGTCTTTCGCATCGATCTTCGAGGACAGCAAGTTTTGAAGAAACTTTTCTGATTTGTTGCTGCGACCGTGAGCGAATTCAAGAAGACGGGCAGTGAAGTATTTATCAAGAATTCCAACAACAAACTCCAAAAGGGCAACTCCATTATAAAATGAGCACCCACCCCCCCCCCAAACTGCCTTCAGCACACGTCAAGACATTCCATAAAAATTTTAAGAGAGTTTGTAAATGCCTGTACGATCCATTAGTATCTTACCATTTTTGTACACTTGGCGCTTTGGGGTTTTTATTCCCATCTGCCAGTAAAATCTCAATGTTCGCATCAGCTGCCGCCGCTTCAAATTCTAGTATGGTTTTATGGTGATTCCGTGACGCGGACGGATTCATTCCTGAAATTAACAATAAGTGTTAAAAGTTTGGGATCCTGCTGTAATTTTAAGAGTAAACCACTAACCCCTGTGCTATCGGTTAAAACGTTGGTTCCTGCCAGGTCAATGGCTCTGGCTTATACAATGAGACTCAACAGCAAGCTCAACACAATGAGAAAATAGGAAGGATGGGCGGATACGATGAAGGGTTTTTGTAAGCTATAGATGGACTCAGGCGATAGCTTGCAGAGCATAGTTATTGCACTCAATACATAGATAACCCTGCTGTTATATTTCTGTCGTTATGTACTCTTGCTCTAAGGAATGATTATTACATTATTAATTATTGATGGACCTAAACCCACCTTCATCAAAGTATGCCCTGAAAGTTGATTCCAAATCCTTATCTGGCAATCTGTAGCGCAAAGCATCAGCAGAGATCACTGGGTGATTGTGATTCCATTTGAGATCTACCGAAAGCAGAAACCCATCCTTTGAAAGTTCATCGTGTCTTAGAACGTGACGACTCCTTAATTTGAGCTAAAAATATTAATTGTTAAAATTGGATCAAAAAGCAGAAACTAAAACCGGAAACGTTTTAGCTCAAACAAAGGAAAATAGTACGAATTTTCATCCGATCAAAAATCAAGCGAATCCATTGAGTAGTTTTTGAGAAATCGATGTTCAAAACCCAAATTGCTGTTTTGCCAAAATGGTTTTTCGCCAAATCTCTAGCTTAAATTAACTAACTACAGCTAATAGACATTGATAAAATATGCAATTGAATGATGTATCGATGGAGTATAAATAAATCAAAGTTGTCTGTGAAGATTTAGCAGAAAAAACTAACTTCCTCGAAAATGGCCATTTTTTACCCCAAAAATCGTTTTTGGCTTATACTGACCACTAGAGATAAGCCCAAAGACTGTAAAAGCAAAAATGTTCATTTTTGGTGTCCTTTTTCCGGCCAAGAATTGGAGCCTGTAAGGCGAAATTTACATAAAGCGATACCAGAACCTTAAGGTATACCTTTAACCGCATGGTAGCTGGACATGCTGTTGACTTTCCGCCGGCTTTTATCTTTTTCCGCCACTCCGCATGTGAACAGCAATATTTTCGAAAAAGTTGAGATTTAGTCTTCTCCAGTTTTGAATCTCTCAAGATCCAGTCACAATATGAAGACTTCCTGAATGCATCCAACCACTCAAGAGCCTCATCAGTTGTGGAAGCTCTAATACGAAAAACTGTTTGAAAATCATTCACTGAATTAAAACATGTCATTTTCTCCAATTTCCAGTCATAATTGGAGGGTAAAATACTTCGGAGCGCTGTAATGTCCTCCTCCATATTGCAGAATCCTCTAAACACAAAGGAATTGCACAAAATTAAACAGTAAATTAAATTCATCCCCAAATAACCAAAAAACAGAGATGTTCGGGCTATATTTAACGTTTTTAAATTTTCATGGATCAATCGATCAAATAATCAAATCAATTCTGGTATTTCAAGTCGACACATGATGAATTTTCATTTTTTTGCAAAATTCTCTCCGCAGACGTTTTGATTGGACAAATTTTCAGGACCAGGATCTCAATCCAACTAAAACTCTTTTTGCCCAAATAATCCTTATCTTATACCACAAACAGAAACTTTGATCTATTCTGAAGTTTTGAGAAATTGAAGATCGAAGGTCTATATTGAATTTTTGTGTCAGAGAGAAATAAGTTGCTTCGCTAGTTAAATAGAATGAAGTGAATGTATTTGGTATAGATCGAATTCTAATTCCAAAGATTTGGTAAAATTAAACATTTGGAAAAATTAAACATTTGAAAAAATTATTGCGTTTCGAAAATACTACACAAAAGGATGCCACGACCGTGAAATAATAACATACAAAGGACTTTTATATTTCTTAACGTTTTCGTAATTTTTATGTCTAAACTTTAGAAGAAAGAACGTAAAACGACACAAATATGCTTTTTAGAAATTATTTCAGACGGCGAAAATAGCAAAACCAGACAAAACCTCCATCCATGAAACAAGACGCAATAATAATCTTGATTGAAATAAAGTCAAAATTTAAGCCATAAGTTGCCAAAATGCGAACACAACAAATCTAAATTTCAGTACAGATTTTGATAAACGATCCCAAAAGTACCTGCCTCTATGTATAAATGACAACAAACCTAACTGAAACCCAAGTATACGGTGTAACCTACACAACGAACACAAAAACAACTGAATAAAAAATGAAAGGAAATCAAGCAACAATTGTACACTTTCTGCTAACATAGATATAAACGCAATGTCGAGACAAACATACAAATTTCGTAGTGCAAAGCAGCTCTACTTTTTTGGTTGTGGACAGAATAGCCCAGTAGTTTCGTCACCCAATTAATCACTATAAAACAGTTGCGCGAACGATATGTACATTTTGAAAAGTTGCGCGAAAACGCTGTACACTTTCTTGTTGCGCGAACAAAGTGTACATTTTGAAAAGTTGCGCGAAAGCGCTGTACATTTTCTTGCTGCGCGAACGGACTGTACATTTTATAAATACGCGGCCCGGCCCGGCCCTGACTGGACATCAGGTCTGCACGGCCCGGCCCGGCCCGTTGGGCCGGGCCGGGCCGGACCGGGCCGGGCTTTCTCGGCCCTGATCTCATCTCTAATTTGTAGCATTATTTGTACTACACTGCAGCGTGCTGCCATTAATTTCCAGCACGAAGGATTGTTAAAGTTAGCATAGATTAGTTGATCTTATCTCAGTAGAAATGATATTTTAATATCTTAATAGCTTTTAAACTGTAGCTACAAATGTTTTCAGACTTACTCGATATACAAGCATACACTTTTTAGCACGGTTTTACAAACATAGATCTGCAATTTGATGGAGAGGGAAGCCCTCGTGCCCAACACTCGGAGCTTCCCGCACGTTGAACGTACATGTCTATGAATGTCCTAAACGCTCTGTTACAAAGTAACGTTTTACATTTTTTACATGTAGCTTTTGTATTAAGTTAAAAGAAATCATAAAATGAAATAATGTAAACCCCAGTCAGGCAGTCAAGATGGCAAAGCCTTAGTTCGAAACAGGAGAGAGCCAATGGGCAATCCAACACGGATTCATGTATTTATTTCCACCCAGGCACTTTGGTTGTTCCTCAGAGTTTAAACCTAATGGCTAAAAATGATATCTGCAAATGATCCACGCAGGTTATGACGACGACAATTAATGATAGACTATGCGCGTGTTGGAGGACACATAATTCACAGGCTTTGATCCGGGGGTTTGCAGTTTTTGAGTCCGTTGAAGGCTTTTAGAGCTGTCACCTACTCACCGGCATTAAATTAATCTTGTTTTTACTCATCTATTTTTGCTGACTGGTTCTATTAGGAAGTTCAATTTAACTGGAAACAACTCACTAGAAACAGTCGGTGTTGTTGGCTTTCGAACGGATTATTAAAACACCCCCCCTGCCTAAGAAGCGTTTCTGGCAGCATTCAACCGTCACAAAATCTGTCTATATCTTTAGATAGCTACAGTCTACAGAATTTTTATGTCGGACCCAGTTAAAATTTTGTTTTGGATTTCGCAACACCGTTGCACATTATAGGGCAGTGGGTATAGAATATGGAACTATCGTTCTCATAACTCATGGTGTATGTTGTTGTAAGCTTTTTTTAAATGTTCAGCAGATGCGAAGAATCTAATTAACTTTTGCGTTCAGCATCAGCACAACTTTTCACGAAAATCGAAGTCAAAATGCAGCACAGTTCAGCTCACCATGAGTATCGAGGCTTTGCTTTTTCTGGCCTGAGAGACCTTTAGAAATTACATCTTTGAGACTTTGTATAGCTTTTTTGCCATTGCTATGACGCAAAGAGCAATGACAACAGGAACTGCATGCTGGGAGATAAGTGCCTCAAGTCTGATCCTACTGTAAGATTGGGACAAATGTAAGCCTTTGTGACGCACAAGGGTCCATACAATTTTAACTATAATTAACTGAATGTCTCAGATCCAATGAGAAAGGTGAACCTACATGCAATCTTAATTTTCAATACCCAATTTGCTTATATAAACTTGAGACCCGCCAAGCACCAAACCGAACAGAACCAGACAACTGTAAATTAGCGAGTAAACAGGTAAACAGGAACTCTACCTACTTTTGGATTAGAGCTTAAGCTTAGCTTACCCTATAATTCTAAAGGTCACAGCAAGAGTGCACAATTGCACTAAATATATAAGAAGAAGACTAAATCACTAGAGGGATTCTCTTCAATGCCAATGACAATTCACAATTGTACCCAGTTGAGTCGGAAGGGAATGGACAAGCATACCTCTACACGCTTGGTGGAGGTAGCCAAAGCGAGACCGCGTTTGGTGGGAGGGAATTCGGCAAAAGAGGTCCCCATTTGGCTCTGATTAGCTGTTGAAAACCTTTTTACCTGCACCCACTTTAATGTGAGGGAACCTCCTTTTGGGTATCACTTCTCCTCTCATTCATCCATTCGAGTTTCGTGGTCGGAGCACGAGGTGCCCTCTAGTGACTTACTTTCTTCTTATGTATTTATAGTGCAACTATGCACGCTTGGTTACAGTTAAGACTTTCTTACTTTTTGTTTTTCAGCTCACGAGTCATAAGTGTTGAAATTTGGAAAGTTTCCAAATTCTCTTAAAATAATTAGATTAAAATTTGTAGTAATAGTACAAGATCTTCAATACTTTTTGACATGTTCATAGCTCCAACTAATGCTCAGTTCAATCATGACCCATTTTCGTATATCTCAATTAGTGTAGAACTTCGTTGTACTATACAAAACCAAAAGCATTTATTGTAAACTGCCTCTATATTACAGTTTATTTGACCCTTTCCAGTTTTAGGAATGAATCATCTGTTCATTAAATTGGTGTTTTTATCAGTTTGTGTCAATCTTGGATGGTCCCATCTTATTCTTATCCCTCGTCTGAAGGTTAATCCTTGGACATTTTATGGCCTAACTCCGGGATCACAATTTATCCATGGAAAACGAGTCGCAACTTCAGAACAAACAATCCCCGTACAGACTATTGATAATTTTGATTACTAATTAATGACTCAGTTCGTAGTGTAAAGTAAATATTGGTTGAATGTAAACATACGCTGACAATTTTGTAGCCGAGAACGCTTGTAATATGTTGCAGCGTCATTTTCTGCCTTGTGTAGAAGCTTTCTGCAGCCATCTTCATTACTCGAGCTGAAATTTGGTGTGGGTGTGTTTTCGAAAACGCCGAATTCAAATATCCACAAAGTTCTCAATTTCAAGAAATTGGAATTTTTGATTTGGGTGCCACGATTGCCCAAAATAAGCCATTTTGGCAATTTTTGAAGATTCAAGTTTTAATCAATTATGTTGGTAGTTGTGAAAAATGGAAGCAAGCACATATAAAAAAGTATGGCTGTACACTGCTGGAAGGCAGCCAAGTTCTCAATAGCCAATACTTTTGATCCCCATCTTGCTGTAATGTCGTGCTAAAACGTAGCTTGCCAATTTGTTAAAGTCGGGGCAAACATGTAGTAGCCCCCGTCCTAGTAGCAGTTTACTGATCTTTCCAAACCTAGAAATCGACTTTTTTGATGAATTTTAATTTTTTCAATTTTCTCTTTCAACAAAAGAAATGTTCATGCCATGACGGTTCAGAAAAGCTCTTTTATCAGAGAATGAACTGTAAAGAATAGTTGAAGGAAGTCAGTAGAACCTACTGAATAAAGAGTCTAGTCAAGGAAATATCACTGATTAGTAGGCGTGTGATATGCTTCTACAATAACTGTCAAGGCTGGGTGGGACTAACCGGACTCGTGTCTGACAGTTGTAATTGCTGATTTGGTACAAATTGCTTCCTCCAAACTTGAAAAGCGCTGAGAACTGGGCTGAGAGATCACAATTGCCAGTAATCAGATGACTTTACTTAGTAAACATTTTAACGCTACAGTTTCTTCTTTAGCAGTATCCACACGTTTTGTAGCAGTAGTTTTCCATGTTTTTCTTAGTAGCTTCCTTGGTGCAAAGACCGGCAGCCTTCAAACTTGCGCATTGTGAGGCATATCGATCATTATCCGCGCAATCTGCAACAGCAAACCTCAGTTCCTTAATTCTGTCGTATTTTTCCAGCAGCCGTGTTGTAATTATTTAACATTATAGTTTAAATTTAAAAAATTAAAAAATTTAACGTTTAAATAATCGAAGCACACAAATTAAGAATGTTTGCAACATTAAGCGACGGACATCTTGGAAGTGGACCACCATGAGTGCCGCCTTTGATCCCTGTGTCGAGATGATTTTCTGGGCAGCCGTACAGTTTGTTCAATTTTTTGACATCCAGATCTGAAAAAGCTGTTCTTTGGCCAATGCCTGCTCTGAAACAAAACCAAACATATACAACATTTGTCCGTACAAACATTTTTAGTGAAGTAAAGGTAAAGTCCCCTAATGCACAGCTCGGCCACAGATAGGCTCCATTACTGAAACTCCAGCTGTGTTTAAAGCCTTTGTCATATAACAGAGATCAAGGCATGCTTATATTTCGGACGATTTGACTTCAACCTTTGCATTTTTCTCTCGAAACAATCGAGAAACGAAGAAAGCTGGGCACCAAACCATTATCGATATCTTACCCAGGCACTTTTGTTTGAATGGTGATGTGGCCGTTCTTACTGTAGTACATTTTGCCGTAGTGCATTATGCTAAAACAAACAGAACTGTCGAAACAGCCGATTTTCTAGTAATGTTTAAGTCCTTACAGTTAATCCGCTTTAAAGTTTATAAATCCAGTAGCCATAACTAATTTCATAAATTTTATGGCAGCCCAACGCACCAATGCATCGCATTAGCCTTAGCGTTATCTGTTATGAGCGTTGATATTAACAATTCAGTTAGACTATACCAGAAAGAACTGTTATTTCTATTTACACATAAAAATAGTCGTAGGACACATACCTAAGATAGTCGTAAGGCAAGGAAATAGTTGAACATTCTTCGCACTTATCAAACGCATACTTATACTCTGAACAAAATACACATCAAATTACTTTTAGGTATGTTTAGGTCAGTTTAAAATTCAATTTCAAGCAAGGCAAACTACAAAGCAAAACTGTATTGCGGCTAGGTATTTCCTACCATCTTCAATATTTTCACGTAGAATGGTAACATAATCGTCTCTATCAGGTCGGTTATGTTCATGCCAAAACCCAGCAGTATGCATCATTTCGTGAAGAGCAGTTGCTTTATGGGAGCATCCTGATCCAAGTGATAGTGTTTGTCCATTTTCATACATTCCTATTGGTGATAGACACCTAAACAGTAGATTAGAAGGCAACCTTTTCCATTAAAAGGAAACCTTTTCCCACCCAAAGTGACAATTCTTGTGTGACAATAAGGAACCTCGTCCAAATTAGAAGCGTATATTACTACCGTAGTTTGCTTTGAAAACGTATAATAAAACGTTTGTAACAACCGTAGGTTGTATTCATGTTTTTTAAGTTTTTATCTACCTTTTCTAAAGGCTGCTGCAAAGCCTGCTCAGTTTTGCTTTGTGCTTTGTACCGCACTACATACACGTAACTTAGTGCTTAGTCTAAAAGTTAACTGTAAAAACTGGTTCATTGAAAAGCGTAGATGCCTTGTCAAACCGTATATACGGTTGAAATCTACGCTTTCAATTTGGACGGGGTTCCTAAAAGGAAAATTTCTGCTGAGCTAACACAAATTTCCATTTGATGCTTATCAATAAGGTTAAACCTCAGAATTAATGTTTATGTCATACCCTGGACCAGGATAGACGGATACATAATTTGGCTGACCAGAGTGGGGAACCCAACGAATGCACGTGTATTTGTTGTACTCTTCGATGGCACTGAGGAAAGCAGTTTTTGCTCCAGCACCTGTCAATTGAATAAATAAAAATAGCTATGTACAATGTGGAGAGAGTACACTGTCTTAAAACAGCATTCTAATAATGATTGAGTAATTTTTATTTTGCTGTTATTGAAAAGGTTTTACTAGCTCTTTGAACTTTAAAATACAATTACTACTCACTTAGAGATGAATTAATGACGTATGGAATGATGACTTCACCATTGACTTTTGGCCAAAAACGAGCTTTGTCCACTATGGCATTCCTGTTTTCCTGCAAGTTGAATGGTTAGGTTGAATGCTCCACCTGTTGACCGTTTCAGATGAAATAATTTGTAATCGGCGCCCGATGATTGCTCAAACTTGTCGTGCATTCATTAAAAGCTTTTGATCCCCATTGCTTTCTGACAATTCAAGGAAAGATTTAACAAGTCGGCTCCTAAAAGGAGCATTATCTCGATAACTGATATTTTCTATTCTGATTGTAAGCTTTATTAGCACTAGCTTTTGAACTTAATTGTTGCAACAAAACCTTCTGAGAAAGAAATAAAAACTACTCTTAGCTTCTTGTTACAAGATTTAACCAGATCCTGGCGCAATTACATAGCTGCAGACAGTTTTAACTTCGTCGAGTTTCTGGAAAGGAGAGATCCTAACTTGAAATTAGGAGTTGTTAACTTGCATTTTCTGAGATTGAGAACTCTCGAATTTCATTATTTTTGAATTTCCGTGATTTCACGCATTCCATGACGAGAGCGGTGCAACTGACTGTGTCGACAACACCTTCCGATTAACTTTGCGAAAACAACTCTCGATTAACTAATTCGGCTAATTCAATACAGACTAAATGTATAAACCTTTATTTAGAGATTCTGATCATTATTACAATATTCTTCTTACGTTTACCATGCGTGTTACTAAACTCTGCCAAGAAGTTTCAAATGCACAGGACGCGAAAACACGGCACGCAAGAAAGGTAAAAAAAGGTTTACCGCAGGAGATATCTCTGTCCTGCCACAGGACATGGGGTGCCGGTGCTCATCCCCGGATTCTCAGCCGTAGAGCCAGAGCCAGGAGTGCCACCTCAACTGATGACTGCATCCATGGAAGGGGGGGCCTGCCCTTCTACACAGACTCCTGTTACCTTCCCACCGTAGTGGTTCCGTAGTGGTCCCACCCGGCCTTCGTTGGTTATTAGAAAGGTCGGCTTTCATTTGCATGGATGAAATGACCCCAAGCCGGCAAGCGAAAAGCAAGCCGTCAGCAAATTGTACTTCTGTTCTGATGTAGTAAAAAGGAAGTTGCTGTAAAATGCAATTTGGGAGACTTATATTAATTTTGTGTTGTGTTAAATTTCGCCGTTGAAACCTGCAGTACACTGTTTTATAATCACAGCACCATTAGCAGCCGTCTTTCTATATGGTGGAGCTTTCTCCTTGAGTAGTCAGTCTTTCATCTTTTCCGATCTCATGAAAATAAGTTACAGCGTTTTCAGGCCGTGCCACCTCTCACCTTGCAAAACCATGTTACAACTGGACTAATTTTATACACTAATTTGCATACTATTGGGAATTCAACGAAACGAGAATTTTTTGTTACAACCGAAGGGGGGCCTTGTACTGTAATGCAGCCATTTATTTGTTAGTAAGACAAAAATAGATCTCCCTAAGCAAAATATAAATACTGATAATCAAAATTTATAATATTATAAGCAGCAGTCTATAGTCTATAATTGCCTGCAATTAGGCGGTAGTTCGTCATGATCAAAAGTCGAATTAAGTCAAAGCCACCCTCGTAATAAAAACATAAACTGTAACCAGGACTGTGTTAAGGACAGAATTCTCACTACTGTTTCAGTGCAGTTCATATCGAGCTAGATTCGTTAACAGCTATCTCGCCTTTAGACGAGATAAAAACTTATCACTGAATGCTCAGCTCGTGGAAAGCCTTCAATAAATAAGGGATTTGCTTAAAGAATGCCAACTGTTTTCAAACTAGAAAAGTCTTCAATAAGGCTGGAATTTTGTTCAAGAAGTTTCGCTTGTTTTCGAAGTCGAGGAAAGCCTTCAATAAATGTAGCTGAGATTTCAGAAATGTGCCAACTGGTCAGGAAGTTGTTACCCATGCGTGGAATTTAGTCGGGCCGTACCGGTGTCTTAGTAATCATTGTCGCCGTTAGCCAGTACAAGCTTCATCGTGTATTGTTGAATGTTGTATAATTTCGGAAATTGTCGTTCAGAACTTATTACGACGATGTTACTAATTAATTGTAACGGCACCATGATGCAATGAAACGTTGAGCATTAAAGCTGGACCGACGAACTTTTTAGCTGTATGATCTAGCATGCTGTATCTCAGGTGAGCCGACAGTCGACAGTTGTGTAATCAACTCAGCTTAGCAGTTTTGGTGCGATCTCGTAAGAACGTACCGGAACGATGCTTTTGGTATCTGGAATGTGCGCTGGCGTATAACACTGTCTGAATCAAGGAATTTCATGTTGATTATATATATATATATATATATATATATATATATATATGTCGTAGTAATTTCTGTATTCAGTAAATACTGTATTTACTGGTCGATTTCAGTAAATACGGTATTTACTAGTAAGAATGGTATTTTTTCTAAGCTTCCTATCTTTACACGTAAATACCATTTTTACTGAAACTCGTCCAGTAAATACAGTATTTTCTAGTAAATTCTGTATTTTGTCTTAAACGCCTTTGTCTTTGTGTGTGGCTAGGAGTTCAAAGGGCATGCCGACGTCATATTCAAAGCCAAAAGTAGGTCATACATTATCACAATAATGTGCAAAGGGGGTGCATGAAGATAAACTCCAGACATTAAAAATTTAGTTTATAAAATTAAGAAATTGTTTTAATTTTTACAGTTTTTAAAATCAAAACAGATACATGTATTAGACACGTACGTTTTCTGTATTTTCTAGCAAATTTTGTATTTGTAGTGAAAAGACCAGAGA